>CAUHTR010007455.1:0-222933 GCA_959609185.1 Schmidtea polychroa | reverse complement strand
AAAGCCACTGCGTTATTTGCAACGAAATTATGTCAGCCGAATCCATGAAGCCCAATAAACTGAAACGTCATTTTTATACTAAAACATCCTAACTATGCAGACAAGGATGCCCAATATTTTAAGAACAAAGCTGAAGGTGTCAAGAAAAGCAGATTTGATTCTGGTGGCCAGTACCAACAGCTAAATGTAGCAGCCATTGAAGCTTCATATTTGGTGGCTCTAAGAATCGTCAAAGTCAAGAAAATTCACACCATCGCCGAAGACTTGTTGTTGTCAGTGACCAAAGACATTGTTCGAGTTATGCTTGGAGTTGAATATGTTAATAAATTGAATAAATTAAATAACACCGTTAGTAGAAGAATAGATGACATGTCTGCTGATATTATTGAGAAAGTAATCCAAGAAATGAAATCTGCTCCCCTTGGAATATTTAGCATCCAACTTGATGAATCAACAGATGTGGGAAACTGTTCTCAGTTACTGGTTTACAAGAGCAGTTCAATGAACTCATTATCAGTGATGCAGTAAAAATGATTTCTCTTCAATGTCAATTAACAAATTCTGGATCAAGTGTTTGCATTCATATCCTGTTCTCTCTGAGATCGTTTTGCGCCAGCTTCTTCCTTTTCCAACAACATACCTTAATGATACAAACTTTTCAAGCGTGTTGGTTATCAAATCAAAATACAGAAGTAGACTTGTCGCAGAAGATGATATGCGTTGTGCTCTTGTAAAGACCGCTCCAAGAATTTCTGATTTGGCAAGAAAGAAGCAGGCACAACCTTCTCACTGACGCTTTTTCGGTTTTACCACTCTAACATCTTCGTAGTTATAATTAATATTAATAAAATTTTTGCTTTTTTCAGGTTTATTTTCTTTTCGAATTTTATAAACTAAAGCCCCAACTTTAAAGTTAATAGCTTTGATTGTGTGTAACTCTTAATTGTGTAATGTACATTAGGGTGGAGTGAAAAGTGAGAAAAAATCATTTTGAGAGTTTTACTTGGAATAGCAATGAAAAGACGTGGAGTGTTGTCATCTAAAGATATTAAAAGTTCAACTTGATAAGTTGATATCTTAGGCTCCCCCACGAGCGATGAAAATGACAATATTTGGACATTTTTTACCGAAAATGTTTAATTATAATATACTGAAAAATAGTGATACAATTTGCTTCTATATTATCAGAAACATTTTTAGGCAGTTTTGGCACAGTGTTAACATATATTGTCTCAATAAAAACACACACATTCAAATGAGTCGATATGACTGTCACATATTGAAGTCCCGTTTTGTGTCGAAAACGGGCAATTTTTGCCCTAGTCACAATGAGTATCAGTGACGATGACCTCTGACAGTTCATACGTGACCAACTACGCCCGTGGTCAAACTCAACAGATACCCATGCCACACGAAGGCTGTGGAGAGGTGCATCAAGGTGGTACAAGACTGTAATATTTGGATTGTTTGTACAATATTGAAGCTCAAAAAGTAATTGCGCTTTATTCAATATTTTAACATCATAAAATTGTTAATAAGGCAGAACCGTAGCATGTTTAGTCTAGTATTCAATATTTCTTAATAAAACTTAAATTGTAGTTTGTTCTGTCATTACAATGTTGTTGAGTCCATAAAATTACTAGGAGAATTAAATTATCATCTGAATCAAAGTATTTAATATTTATTAAGCCTCCATCTTCTTGTATGATTTCAATTTCAAGATTTTCAGTAAAGTTAAAGTAACTTTATTTAAACATAATTATATAATTTGAAGATGGATTATCTTATAACGATAAAAAAGTAATAATTTGATGTTGAAATGGCAATAAATTGGAATAAAAAAAAGTATGAATGTGTGATAAAATTTGTATGATAAAGTTTTAAAATTAAAATATATCCTCGATTTAAACAAAGTTGCTTTATTTCTATTATTACTTAATTTTAATTAAAATAATTTTGAAAATAGTCGATCACTTCAGTTAGTTTTAAGATTTGTTTCAAAAATATTGAATTAATGATTTGTATATTTTTTATTGAAATAAATATTATAAGGAAGATGAAAGATTCTAAAAGTTTTAATTAGAAATTTTGTTAAATTTTAAAAATATTTAAACAAGAAAGATTGAAATTTATTTAAATAAGAAACAAAGAGAAGATGAGTTTGAGTGTATAATTTAATAAATAAATTTTATGGAATTATTTAGTGATTTGCAAACAGATATTAATGTTTTAACGGATGAGAATCCTAATAATAGTATTATTAAATATTTAGGAAAATTACAATATAATTTCACTTAAAAATAAAAATCCATTATAAACCAATTTAGTGAAATGAGTAGAAAAATGTAAAAAATAAATAAACTTTTATTAAAATTATGCAAACTATAATAATTTTACTAAAATTATGTTTTACATAGAATTAAAAAAGTTTTTAAATTTCAGTTTTGTTTAAAAATTATTAATAAATACATTAAAACAAAATAGTCAATACCGACTGTTGTCATCACTGTTGAACAAAAAAACACTGAATTTGCTAACGTCCATTTGGTAAGTTGTCCGGTTGACCGATTGTTGAACAGTTCGAGCTTGGATCCGTGTTTAATTGATACACAGAAATAGCAAAGCTTTGAAGCTGTGACTCGATTTGACTCGAATCTCCATCTACACCGTCGATGTTGAGACTCAAACTCATTAATCGCTGAATCGCATCGTTTTTCGCAGTGATATATTTTTCCATAGATATTTTACAGCTAGATATTTCATTATCCAACTCCAAATAAACAAACAAGGCCCCTCCAGCAATCATATATATAATAACCAAGAAAATTCGACCGATATATTTGAAAAATATTTTGAAAATTTTAAAAAATATATATTTCAACATTTTTTTTATAAGTGTCTAATTATTTTTTTTCAATTGTTTTATTTCTTTTCAAGGAAATTTTTTCTTTTAAATCATCGCAGAAAGCCGATGAACTGATCACCATGGCAACGGTTTGACAGAAAGTGATTGAGTAACAATATATTTAATTGGGATTTAACTTTTCAAAAGCTTTAGGCGTAATAGTTTTTCAAACAAAAAAAAATTAATTTGTTTAACATCAATTTTTGTAATTGGAACTTAAATATTGAAAATTTAGAAAATATTTTTCTAGGGATTTTTTTTCTTCGCTTAATAAATTTGATTAATGGTTTTTAGTTTCCAAGATAAAATTTCATTTTCTTTTTTTTTCATTTTTAATTTTTCATATTTCATTTAACTATACATGAAAAAAGCATTAAAATATTGCGAATAAAATTTATGATAATTCTTAAAATTGTTTGAATATATTTTTTGTTTAAATTTAAAAAAATTGTTTTAATTAAATAATGTTCTAGGTTTATGAATATTTGTATAACATTCATATATTTTAGGATATTTTTTAAAAATTTATAATGCAGAATAAATTAATATATCACCACTGATTTTTTTCCCATTGTATTTATTAAAATGAGCTTAAGGCTATGAATCAGAAAATATACCGATGTTTTTGATATTCACGATATTATTCATGATATTTCACGAATATTTTTACATTGAATAACAAAAGGCTTCATTGAAATTGCAGATAATTTTTTTTCTTGATTTCACAATTTTACTAGCATTATTTAAAGTACTCAGAAAAGCCTTTAACTAAAATTACTTAAACACAAGAGACAACTAAGGAGAATTTTTGTAGCAGCTGAAAATTTCCCATACTTCACAGAAAATTGTATAAAAATGTATAAACATAATATTTTATCATGTACATCAATAAGAAAATGGCAATAAACTTTTTTTTGATAGAAATGAATTAATGAATGCGTAATTGCAAAATCAAAAATTTTCACCTAATAAAACTTGAAGTAAAGTCTCAGAATGCCATTTATTTAAGGTTTAACAATAAAAATATAGCAAATCTAAAAATTTAAATAAATTAGAAAAGAGCAATATGAAAATAAAAATTTTGATTAAGATCTGATTAATAAATAATGAAAATGTATTTTGTTAACGAGGACATTCCAATATTTAAATATATTTAAATGGTCAATTCTGAATTTAATCATTGCATACCGATTGTAAAGAAAAAACAACCATAATAATTAACATAAATAAATAAAATAAACAATAATAAATAATATAATAAAATAATAAATAATATTAATGAATAATATTAAATAAAATAATAAAATAATATAAAATAATAATATAATAATAATAATAATAATAAATAATAATAATAATATTAATAATAATAATAATAATAATAATAATAATAATAATAATAATAATAATAATAATAATAATAATAATAATAATAATAATAATAATAATAATAATAATAATAATAATAATAATAATAATAATAATAATAATAATAATAATAATAATAAATAACAACAAAGACATGTAATAATTTTCTATATATCTTAATCAGTTTCTCCGATCTGCATCTACTTCTTCAATAGCCTTATTTAGGATTCTTAAACGAGAATTTAACTTTTTCTTTTCCTCGTTTGTCTCTTGCAACAAGCGCCTCATTTCATTTTCTATAGCTGCAACTCGATCATCAGCTTCCTGGCGAATAAAATCTCGGTTTTTATACGCCAATTCTATTTGTGATTTATACGTTTGTTCAATGGAATCAAGTTGCCTCTGTAAATCACTAAATAATGACAATAAATATAAATATTAAAAAAATGAAATTAAAAAATAATAATTTATTGTAAAAAATTATAATTATAATAATCATACTCTGATTTCTCTTGAGCTTCATTTCTTTCTTCAATTAGTTCAGAAGTTTTCTTTTCCCAAAAGTTTTTCATTTGCAAAACCTGACTTTCCAGTTTCGCTATCAACTCAGATTTCTCCTTCCATTTCTGATTGATCATCCTGAAGAGTAATTAAAATCCCAATTACCAACGGTTGGAATTTTAGTAATATTTTATTTATTCAAATATTTCTTCCTAGAATTATTTCACGCTTTAATTTGTCTATTTTATGTAGCAATAGCACAATGAAATCCCAATGATCACCTACAATTTAGTCTTGGAAAACATTTGATAAAGGACAACCCAGACAATTGCCACTACCTTTCTAGATTTGATTTGCGTTGTTCATTGGCTTCTAATAATTGTACTTCATTTGAATATTGAGATATAGGATGCTGATTGAACAGCAATTAATGCTATCTCATCCAATTAATTAATGCCATAGGGGTTTCTCAAATGGTTTCCTTAAACTTGTTGAACAGATATTGAACAATATATCCTTTAATTAGATAATGAAATAAGTTCGTTTGCGTTGCCATTGCATCCAGTTTTATTACCGCTATCTTTATTATGAATACTAAGGAAGGTTTACCATAAAATATGAGTACTTTGTGAGTTTGATACTTAAAATCCAAATAAAAACAGAAGATTATGGCATAAATCGAATTAAATTTTTTATTAACCCTTTCCGTGTAAAAAATAATGCTGATATTATATAGTGACCCGTTCTATTCCACAAAAAGGTTACAAAATGTGCCTTCAGCTTCATCCCGATGGATTCAGAAGCTGGAATAGGGACACATCTTTCTGTTTTCTTTTCAATAATGCGCGGTGAAAACGATGTACTTTTGCAATGGCCTATGAAACTGGAAGTGACATCTTGCTTTAATGTCGAATATATTCGACAAATATACGGAGAGGGTTAATTATTTAATTTAACACAACAATCAATACATACAATATACAAAAAAATATTTAAAAACACTCAAAATACAAGTATTTACTGCATTCTGCACATTAATTTTCGGATTCAATGATTTTATCAACAACGCCTCACAAATCACACGTTCCCCATAATTATCGAAATTTTTAATAAAATTTTAAAATCAGACATACCTATTTTAATCTTACAGCTCTATAATGTTCTCGAGCACGAAAGCAGAGATGACGGGAAGTCTCTCCAATGTATGTGGCATTACACCCATTACATGTATTTATTTTGATATTATTATTATTATTTTTTATTATTATTATTATAATTATTAATTTTAATTTTAATATTATTTATTAATATTATTATTATTATTTATTTTAATATTATTATTATTTATAATTTTTTTATTATTATTAATTATAATTTTTTTATTATTATTATAAGAACTTTTATTTCTTTCAATTTCACAACTGATTATTTTTTCCATTGAATTTATTAAAAAGAGAGTTTGAAGACTTTAAATCAGTAATATATCGATGTTTGTTGATACTCACGAATTTTCGGCACTGCCTTTTTCAAGTAAAATTCTCTTTTTAATTTTATTATTATTATTATTATTATTATTATTATTATTATTATTATTATTATTAAATTAATTAATTAATTATTTGTTTATTTATTATTATTATTTATTGTATTATCATTATGATTATTAATTAAATAATTAATTATTATAATTATCATTATTTATTTCTTTATTATTATTATTATAATTATTTATTTATATTTATTTAACATTGATTGATTATTTCCTAGTTCTTCATTTCATAAAATCTTTGATTAAAACAGTGCCGAAAATTGGTGTCTATTTAAATTTATTGATTTATTGTCTTGTAAAAATAAAAATAAATTTTGATAAAATCAATAGTTATTAAAATGTGATAAATTTGTTCACAGTATTAACATTAAATTCCTTATGAAAATATCCTCGTTCCTTAATCGTGTTAAATAATTATAAAAGTGAAATAATCAATATAAAAAATAGAAATACGGAGGGTCACCTAAAATAAAAATATCAAAACTAATGAAATATATTCTTACTCTCGAGAAGCTTCAGATTCGTCGAGTTTGTCCTGCAATTCAACAATTACATCTTTCAATTCCTCTTTCCTCTTGGTAAGCTTTGCCACTGAATCCTAAACCATTTGAATCGGCAATGAATCACTTTTAGAGAAATATTTCTCTTTTACTTTGTAATTTGATATTTCATTCACCAGACTTTCTATTCTACTTTCCATTTCCTTTTGATCTTCCATTAATTTATCAGTAAACGCTTTTGATTCTAAATCCTTTTCACTGAGACCCTTCATATGACGAATAATGATAGCAAACAAAATTCTTTATGATTACTTTTTTTATTCTCAATATTGTTGCAGTTTGCTCTTCAAGGGATTTACATTTCGATTTTAGAGATTCTGCCTGCTTCTGAAATTATTAATTTACACTAGAAAATTTCCTATTTATTTCGAAAAGTTCTACTTCCAGTTCCATTTTCAGACAGCTGATTTCTGAGGCTTGGGCTTCTATTTTACACTCGAGTTTTGATCGGTCCTGAGTCAGTAAATATCCTATTACAATATTGGAAATAAATCCTATGCTTAAATGATGATTTTTTAAACCTTGTTGGGCTAACTCTTCACTCCATAACTTTCTCTCAGTCCGCAAACCTTCTAAAATCGATTCTTGAGCTGATAATTTAGCTTGCATCTTTTTATTTTCCTTTAATAATTCAACCATATCAATAGTGGGAAATATCAAGAAATGCATGAAAATGAAACAAAAATATTATAATAAAAAAAGAACCTAACGAAACAATCATGGACCTACCTGCTGAAATGAGAATAATGATTATAAATGAAATATATAATACATTTTATCTCTCATGTAAGGTTTAGAAATAAAATTTTATAATTAATACAAGCAGCACGGGCGCTAGAGTTTCAGATGATGTGTGAAAATTGCATATTACCGCCTTCGCATTCCATAATAAGAGTAGAAAAAACGATAAATGCATTCATAACAAAACAATATAACTTTATTACTTTTAATTTAATTCATATTTCTTATAAAAACATAAAAATCTTATGAAAATAACAAATTTCTGTACAATTTTGCCGCCTTTTGTATTTTTCCGCCGTGGCGCCTGCGTGAAAATCACGCATCGTACCCGCCTCACGCCGGGCCTGAATACAAGTATTCAACCTTTGAATAAATATATCAAAATATTGATATAATTATTTAATTAATTATTTAAATATTGATTTAAGTATCTACTTGAATATTTGTTGTAATAGTTAATAATATATGTATTAAATACGAAATAAAAGCATTTCCATTTCACATTTCTAGTAGTTAATTATTAATTAATCAAGATTTTAGATAAAAATATGGACAAATGGCAAAATTTTAATACATTTATTATCTTAGTTTTTAATTTAAATTTGTAATCTATAACATATTTGTTTTATTACTTTCAAAGAGTGAAATTATTATAACATATTTTGTACCAAAATTCAAGACGAAGTTTTAACTTTTATTTTTAATACCAAGATGTCTGAATAGTTTTTTGAATTTTGCTTTTTTATATAGTCACAATATACAAACACATTATATTCCTTAATTAAATTGAATATGATTTAATTTAATTATCACATGTCTAAAATGCGCTCTTTGCACTTCCAATATACCCTATATAAATATTTTAAATATATGAAAAGATGATATTGAACTGATAATTATATAAAATTTCAAACCAATTATTATATAAAATGGCTTGTAAATTAATCATTTTCATATTTATTTGTATTTAGCAATTACACCAACCCCTCGAATTACGCAGTTTCACTTTTACGCGGCCATAAAAAATAATATTTTTCAATGAAATCAAACATATTTGGTGGCAAGTGTCTCTCAAATACATATATTGAATATAGTAGAATATATATTATACCTTTTAACCATGAACATGTTATCAATTTTACAATTTAAAATTTAAATGTCGATTTTTTAAATCTATTTCTAAATAAAATTGTATTTTTTAATGCCTTTATGTATTCTTTTACGTGAGTTTCTGGAATATATCCCCTTTGAATTTGAAGTCTCGATTTAAGTGATTTCGATTTGCGCGTTAGTTTCTTGGAACGTATCTACCGTGTAAATTGAGGGATTGGTGTACTACAGAGGTTTATTCAATTATTCAAAATATTTAATATAAATCTTTTTTAATAAACCTATTTTTCTTTAACATTTTTCTTATTGATATCATTATTTTTCATATTTTCCTTGTGTTAGAATAATATGAAATTCTGTCAAAGTTTTTTGCGTATAATTAACTTTATCCAGACAACTTTCATGATTTTCGATTATAATCTATAATTATAGATCAATGTTTTATTTGTAATATAAAATTATGTTAAATAGAAAAAAATGATCTATAATCGAAAACTAAATAAAGATAAATGATTTTATTAATTATTCAGGTTAAAATTTCCTTCTGCTTAATTCCATTTATCATTCTATATTGAACAGTTTTGCTTTACTAAGCTATTCTAGGTATTTTATGATCCCAACAAATAAAATGAAAATTCTTACAATTGATTAAAACTAAAAAGTGAAGTTAAATCAATATTCCGATACACGTAAAAGTTTGTGAGTGATAAACTGTGTGAATAATCTTTCAAATAATAACTTATTCTTGTTCTAATCTACAGCCATTTTTAACAACACTTTCGATCTTATTCTAAATAACCATTAGGTACATCGGAATTGATATTGTGTCAATCATACAAATCAACGAAGTCACTTAAATATTTGTAGTGAGAATATCGTTATAAGTTTTTATTTCAGAATTGGTCACTTAAGGGTTTTTGGTGAGAATTTCTTTATAGGTTTTATACTGAGAGCAAATTATTTACCTGTTTCTGTGTATCGACTTTTTCAGTCCACAGAGATGAATATGATTTTTTATACGCCATGTTTGCAAATTTACATATTACCTGTGACCAAGCTAAAAAAGAAAGCAATGTGATATTCAGTGTACCAGGGAAAGTATGCAATAAAGTTGATGCGAAAAGAAATCATCACGTCTCCTGCATGGTACTGATGAGAGCAAAAAGCTCGAAACTAGTCTACTATTAGAACTTGCACTAGGTATCACAAAGATTACGCTGTTCAATTTTATTAATTTGTCCTAGATTTGATATATTTATTTAATATTTAATTAAAATTTTATATTATGGAGGTGGGGCTTGGGGATGATTCTATGGGATGTTTAGGTTTGGATTAATAGCTCGATTTCCAATTCTAAATTGTTGTGTAAAAATGCAATCTTATTGGTACCGGTAGTACAAAATTTACTTGTTTAGTTAGCTCGAATTGTAGCATTTGTTTACGGGCTTCTTCGAGATGCGCTTCAAGTGTCATAATGCGTTCCTATAATAATTACCAATGTTTACCATTTGGTATTTCATATTATAGTAACCTTAGTATTCCGATTGAATTCTTGCTTGTTTTTGCTTAATTCAATCAGTTTGACCTTCTGATCCTTAGCCACCTGTCAAATGCCAAAGGTTAATCAAATTCCATTGTTAATTATTTTGTATACTGTTGTCAGTTCTGATACCAATGATTTGGATTCCTCGTCCTTTTTCATAAGGACATCCAATTTAGATTTCATACAATTCGATTCAGTTAAAAGTTTGAAATATGACTGTTCAAGCTGATAAAAAATATAATAACAAAAATATTATTTTAAAATTAAGAAAATAAATATTTATCAATTATCTATCTACCTATTTATTAACTATCTATCTACCTATCTATCAACCATCTATTTACTATCTATCAACTATCTATCTACAATCTTTCTACAATCTATCTACTATCTATCTACATATCTGCACATTTATCTGCATATTCACCATTCCATCTACCTAGCTATGTAAGAAATAAAAACAAATATTGATCGATAGTCTGAATTTTATACAAATTAAATTTTCCCAATTTTCTTTATTTTCAAATCTCCTTTTTTCAGTGATTTTCTCAATAGTTTCAAAGTACTTTAAGTTGTTTGATAAGAAATTAAATTCTCAACACGGTGATATAATTAAGTTTTTAAAAGAGAAATTTTCAAATTTCTCAGATTTTTATGAAAGAATGGTTGTAATTTGAAGAATTAAGTTAAGTCCACTGCGAAAAGATTTTTACATTTCTTGTGTGAAATTTGAGTCACATCTTAGGTAAATGACTTTCAAAAAATGTTTCTAGAAAGATAAAAACATGATAGAAGAGCGACTAAGACAATCAAAACTAAAGACATGATTTTGGATGACTTTACGGGATTAAAGAGGATCGAAGTTTAACAGGTAAGCTTACGTTGAGGAGGATTCTGATGTTAATGAATAAAGTGTGTCTTTTAAAAAAAGGCAAGTGTATTACGATTTTGTCTATTGATGTAACAAATATTTAGAAGTACCTATTTTAAAATAAACCTATTTGGAAAATTACTTATGTTTCTTGTATGTCTAATTTAATTGAATTAACATTTTAACAGTTAAAAAAATGCATAAAAAATATACCTTTTTGTACCTCTCTGCTTCCATGTGAAGTGCTAATCGAAATTCATTTTCAAGATCTTTATACTGACTATTGGCATCTGTAAGTCTGAAAATTAAATACTCATACCAAATGCATAATGTCAAACTTTCGTGAATCGAAACCCACTTTAAAAAATATTGATTTTTTGTGACCCGGCTGATAAGTAAACAAGCGAAAAAAGAATTAAATTAAAAAACATTTCCAATAAAAACATAACAACTAAATATGGTTATATGAATATTTATCTCAGATTTTTTTATTGAGAAATTATTAAATTGATTATTAAATTATAAAATCGATTATTAAATTGATGAAACATTGTGGTAAACTAAATAATTAATTACCAAGAAAACAGTATTTATTTAAATAAAAACTATTAAATTAAAAAAAAACATTTGTATTAAAAATCAAAAAGCAGCAAGACGATATTTAATATGTATTAAATTATTTTTAAAATCCGGTTCAAGAGTTAACGTCATAATTTCAAGTATTTATTTAATGAAATATTGTATAATTTTCAAACAAATTTTCAGCATTGAATAAAATATTTTCAAAACCATCAATTTAAAAATTTCAATTTAAAAATTATTTTAAAAGTTATTTTAATAGTCAATTAGTTATCATTTAAAATTAACTTAATAAATCATTGAAATATTTAATTCTCAGCTGCAAACACCTCACAATATTCGTGCTCAATATAAGTGGAAATTTTGATCGATAGTCCAGGAAAAGGAAATGAGGATAGACATGATTTATGCGAAGTAAATATATAAATTTATTGGGTGAAATTGATTAATTGAAATAATATTAACCGTTATGTTGAATGCACAATTGATATTCTGCATTCTTTATAATTAATCAAATTATCTCTCACTTGGATTTCCAAGCATTCATTTCATGCATAGCTTCAGCTCTGGCAGCGCTCATTTGCCTCTCCACATAATCTTTCAATTCATTGCTGTCAAGGGAATATCTATTAGTCAAACTCATTCTGCAAAATGGGAATATTTATACATTTCATTTAACACAATCCCCATACTGATATTCTTTTTCTCTTCTACTCAGAGTCGATTGTAAATTATCAACTTGGTCCTCTAAATTAGAGCAGTGTTTTTTAATGGAGGCTGCACTGCTTTCTGCTTTCTTCAGAGCTAATTTGCATTCATCTAACTCTCTACTCATCTAGTACAAATTAAAATGACCTTAACTTAATTAATATTTTTTTATTTTAAATTATTGAAATGCTAAAATTATATTTCAATACAATAATAGTAATAGTAAATAATAATAAAAATAACAAGAAATAATAATAATATTAAATTATAATAAATAATGATAATAATAATAAATAATAATAATAATGATAAATAAATAAATAAAAAAATAAATAAATAAATAAATAAATAATAATAATATTACATTAGAGGCCAAAGACCAAATGTGAAGAGGTTTAAAGTATATTACGTAATTCAATACAATGTGTTAGTTGTTGCGCAATATGCATTACTATTTAATAGTGATAACTCTGTGTTAATAGATAATAAATCTTTAGATGGAACCGATTGTTGTAACTATAATAATAATAATAATAATAATAATAATAATAATAATAATAATAATAATAATAATAATAATAATAATAATAATAATAATAATAAGAAGAAGAAGAAGAAGAAGAAGAAGAAGAAGATGAAGATGAAGAAGAAAGAAATTAGCAGTATGCCACCAACAACCATCGAAATGTAGATCAACAAAATATGGAAAGGCACTTCTGTAGAAATTGCCCTCAAAAACAGATTTCCCTCAAAGACATCTAATATTCGTTACAAAAAATTCCGATCTTCCCAACTTCTACTACTTTATAAAAACTCATAAAGAGGGTACTGCTATCAAAATTAGATCTATTGTATCCAACACAAATGGACCACCAATGAAAACCAGTTGGCTCCTTTCAAAGATCTTAATACCATTATTGGACACTGTACAACATCATCTTCAGAGTAGCGACTGCCTCGTGGCAAGATTAAATAAAAACAGAGTTCCACCCATGTAGAATTCAAATACGCCTCCAGTCTTGATGTCGTATCACTATACATATCTATCGACCCAAAAGATCCTATTAAATGTTTAGAAATGAAATTAAGAGAAACCATATTGTTAATAAAGGAAATGAATACCGAGAATATCATCAAACTGTTGTCCTCGAGAACACCTATTTTAGCTTTGAACAAAAGATATATAAACAAGTTAAAGGTCTGCCTATGGGTTCAATTATCTTAGGATTTTTAGCCATTATCTTTATGGATAACCTCAAACGACAAACAATGAGAACCATAAAATCCATCGGTTTCTAAGCAATATATGTAGATGATATCGCGAACAAGAGCAGAAAAGAAGAGGAAGAAATATTTCATGTATTTAATGCGACCCACCGAGATATTAAGTTTGAAATCGAATATTCGAAAGAAGATGGATTCCTTAATCTTAAAAATTAAAATAAAAGTAGATGCTCCAACATGCGGGTTCTACAGAAAACTAGCTCGCAAAGAAATATTTATGCACCAAAGATCAGCGCTTTCATACTTACAGAAAGGAGATATTATAAAAAACGAAAAACAAAGGATATCCAATCGATGCACTGAAGAAAATGAGAACTATAAACATCAATTTAACTTCAATAAAGTCCTACACACAATAAAGACATTGAAAGAATAAATTCAACCCCAAAAAGATCTAGGGAGACAACACAAAAACAAGAAATATTTTTATCTGAATATTCCATTCATCAACGACATACTAGACTTCAAGATCCCGAAAGAAATTAAGCATACTGGACTTCGAATTCGTATAGCACAAAAACTTTGGACATTGAAAGAAGCTTTGACAAGCAACACAAAAAAGAAAACATTTACACAATGGAAAACTGCAGACACCGAAGAAAATATGTTTCCGAAAAAACGTTGTCTACTGCATCAAGTGTAATGTATGTAAAGAAATATACTTTGGAAGTACGCTCATGACCTTGCACGAAAGAGTTAAAGAACATCTAGATCCTAGTAGAAAATCGTCGATATAAAGACATCTCCAACAATGTTAACCAAGGAAGGAAAGAAAAAATATTTTAATTGAAATCTTAGCCAATGGAAACATCCAAAAGAAAAGTGTGAGATTTAAAGAGGTAATTCTCATTAAAACCAGACGGCCAACAATCAATACTAAAGAAGAGATCAATAAAATCATCATTTTGATTTGTTGTTATTAACCTTGAAAATATGTTCTTTTAAAAAACAATAATTTAAAAATACTATAATAAACTAGATCGAATTTTAAGGAAGTAAACTTTTTAGAGATCATTAGTGTTATATATAGTCTTATTTATAATAAATTGACATAGTGATTGCTGATTTAGAAATGTGTTGAACCCAACCGAGTCACCTGTAAAAAATACTGTCTCGGGACAGTTGGGGTGCTTGTTTGTATATTAAATAAAATGATAAAATTA
This sequence comes from Schmidtea polychroa, assembly GCA_959609185.1. Taxonomy (NCBI): domain Eukaryota; kingdom Metazoa; phylum Platyhelminthes; order Tricladida; family Dugesiidae; genus Schmidtea; species Schmidtea polychroa. Next base: position 208,051 of record CAUHTR010007455.1, on the reverse strand, counting down.
ACTATAAAATAAAATTACAACTTTAATTAATTAATAAAATTTAATACTTTGATAATTGCTCGGAAGCAAAGATTTAGTCCGTTATTTGTAGTGGCAGAATAATTATATTCTCTGATTTGCGAAGAACAACCTTGGATTATTTTGTTTTGTATCGCAATAATGAATATGAATAATCAAATTATATTCTGTATGATGATTTAAGGAGAACAACTTCGGATTATTTTGTTTCGTATTGGTTTTATAATATTTGGTTCAGATTCCAATTTCATTTTCAGTTTTTAATAGTTTTATGACTTTGTAATTCTTATGCTTCTTATAGATTTTTTTAATTTTTCAAATTTACTATAGTAAATTATCGCTATATTTTTTTTATTTTCTTCTTTTACGCAGTACGCGAAAACAAAACTAAAAATCTACTATAAATCGTAATTAAAAAATATAACACTACACTACAATTAGGAATAAAAATCAAAATATAGACTATTATAAGAATTTCACCACTGATTTCTTTTCCATTGACATTATATTTATTAAAAATCTTGACTATGAATAAGTAAATATATCGATCTTGTTGATATTCACGAATTTTCGGCAATGCCTTTTTCAAGTGAATAATAATAATAATGATATCAAACAATTAAATGATAATTTAAGCCTTTTGTTGCAAATAATATATGTAATACAAATGAAAAACTTTTCGACTATTATCATTTAATTGTTTAAAATTTAATTAATGCTGCTACCCAGAAATTATAACTTTATATTAATTATAATTATAACAATAATTGACACAGCCTAATCTTTCAGATACATATTAAACTTCGATTTTTCTAATCAGACGTTATACACTTTTAAAAGTAAGTGATTTGTTACCATAGAAATTACGAAAGTAAGTCAATTTAAGGACTAATAAAAAATTATGTTGTTTAGTACACACGATTTAAAGATAGGTCAAATAAAAATTTAAGTGGGTCAACATTTGAAATGTGAGTCAATGGTTATCTTGGTAACTACAAAAGTAGACACATTTAAAGTCAAAATAAAGTGGGTCAAATAATTAATTAAAAAGGCCAATTTGAGAACATTTCAAGGTCAAGATACGTAAGTCAAATATAAGAAACTAAATATACTCATATATAACGGATATAAAAATCATGTAGATTTTATACAAAATGTATGTGGTCATTTGATTTTGTTTAAATTAAGAAATGTCCAGAAATATGAATTTCACCGGGTAATCATTATGACTGCTTTAGCTAGATTTCAATATAACAGTAGAATTAGGATTTCCCCCCTAAAAAGTTATTGATCAGTCGAGATTGTCATAGTCCAATGGAGACCCGGGATAGTGACAGTCATGTTTTTATTATTTATGAGGTTTATTTCAATTATTATATTAGAAAATATTATATCAAAGTCAAGTTTATCCAACCATTAACAGTTATAAATAGAATATATTAAAAAATATTACTGATAATAAATTAGTTAAAAACAAAATGAAAATGAAAAAAGAAATAAAAGAAAACCTGAACAATTTCCTCAGATTTACCGATCAAAAGTTTTTCTTTCAATTCCAATTTCAATTTTAAGTCAATATTCGATGTTTCGATATTCTTTCGCAATTCCTGCAATTCGATTTCTTTTTCTTTGAAATCGATCTTGATAGAGAAAAGAACTGCTAAAGATATTTCCCAAATAGAAAACGTCTCACTTGTAAAATTTGGATTTTATTTTCCAATTCTTGTCGAGCTGATTTCTCTTTTGAAAATGCAGTTGTCAATTTGTCTGTTGATTTTATTGCATCTTCTTTGCTTTTTCTGTCATTTGTTAACATCAATTGCGCGTCTTTATATTTGTTAATGACCAATTGGAGTTTATTTTCTAAATCCAGTCTTTTATTTCGCTCCTGATCAAGTTCTTTTATAAGATTGGCTATTTTTGCATCGGAATTATCTCTTTTATTACTCAATGCTGTTTTTTTCAATTCTTTTGACACATTTTCCTTATTGGTTTCTGTTGAAGTTTCATCTTTCACTTTCACTGGTTTCGAATTCTGAACCTTTTCTTCCTCAGATTTTTGAACAAATGATGCTAATTTGTTTTCTAGGTCTCTTAGTCTTAATTTTAATTCTGAATCACTTTCTTTTTCATCTTTGAAATGTTCTTCAGTTTTTTTATTGAAGTCCTTATTAAATGTTTTCAGTGTATGTTTTTGGGATTTGGAAGATTCATTATGAGTGATTTCAGAATAATGGTCTGTAGAGCTTGACAAATATTCCATAAAATGCTCTAGGCCAGGAATATCAGATAAAATATGTATTTCTAAAGGATTCCCATTTCTGTCTTTACTATCGAGAATTTGCAATTGAGTGAGACTTGTTAAAATTTTTTTCCTATAATCTAAATAAAAGTTAAATTTTTAGAAAAATATTTGTCAAAAGAAAGCAATTTCTTTGAATTGAAAAATGTAATAAGGTTTCTATAGTTAATTGATAACATAAAATAAACCCCAAATTATAGGGCATAAAAATAAATTTTACTTAATAATCTACTTATAATTTGCCAGTAAAATATGTTTAAAATAAAACTTTTTAAAATTATAGTATAATAAAATAAAAATTGGAAAAAATGAAACTTATTGTTATTTGTTAAATGTTATTTGAAATTATTGATTTGTCCGTTTTACGGGATTTCACCTCAATTATTATCGTTCGATATTTTTATTTAATACAAATTTTCCATTGTCCCTTCATTTATTTCTATTACAGGTGTATCATTAATATGCAGAATTATGATAGGTTGTTGTTATTAGTTCAGCATGAAACTTATCAAATCTCACCTACGATTTTATTAAATTAATATAATCTGAGGAATTCAGAGCCGGCTCATGGATCGGGACTTTGGGGATTTTTCTTGAGCCCCACGCTTTCATATTTCTAACAAAAGTAGCTAGGGCAAGTTTGTGACACCAAATGCAACGTTCTCTACAAGTCGGATATTAACGTAGGTATTTTTCCTTCATTAACCTTTCACTCGTTAAAGTTGTTTCTTTACATGTCTGTACATGTCATGTCATCTGCTGCCTCCTTGTCTGCTGCATCTGTTGCCTAAAGTGAAAGAGCAATGTTCGCGTTGCGCATATACGCCACTCGGCTCTCCTCAGCTGAACGCATCACACGAAAAGGCGTTGACAAAGATTTGACAAAGTTTGTAACTTCATTTATTCAATATTATAAATGGATTTCAAGCAAGTTTTTTTAATTTGAAGTATGTTTTAAGGCTTGCACGAGCCATTAATTTCTTTTCCATTAATACAAAAAATTTTAACAACGTTTAGTTGGTCTTTTACATTTTTTTAAAGTTACAGAAATTCTGGGGTTGAAGATGCGATAATCAGTAGTGGTGAAATATGTAGTAATGTAAATATATCACCAGAATTTAAAACGAAACGTATTTTCAAAAAACCAAAAATGTATACCTATGAAAACAATCAAGACATTGGAAACGATCCAAAACAGTTATTTAAAGTAGACTATTTTTTAAAAATTGTAGATTGTGCTATTGTTGGTCTGGATGAAAGATTTGAACAGTATACTCATTATAATGATGTATTTGGTTTTTTACACAACATTGGAAATTTAAAAAATAAAAAGATGATGATATTAAAAAATATATTGCAACGATTTTCATTTATTTCTTCAAGATGGCGAAAATGCTGATATTAATGGTTACAATTTATTTCATGAGTTAAAATGTTTGTCACAAATCATTCAAGAGAATACAACTCCATTAGACCAATTTGCAAAGTTAATATAGACGATTTATACTATACATATTTGTTGTTTTTGAATGATCTCCATTACATTACAAGAAATAATAACAATCCTGTAAACTACAATATGGGAACAACAATACAAGTATATTAAAATCTAATTTAGATATATTCGAATTTACAAGAAGTGTATTAAAGTTACCTCTTACTTTAGATAAAATTACTGATATTCCTATTATATTTGTAATGCTATCCCTTATTTTTCTCCAGTGCAATGACCGTAGTTTAGAGATCTGTTGCAGAGAATGCACACTTATCAAGTAAATAATAGGTAAGAAAAGCAATTTAATTTAAAACAAAGAAAATAACATTCATTTTATACAGAAGAAAAAATGAAATGCAACGTAGTCACCAAGGATAAATAATATTGCTTAATAATGACACAGTTAATACAAAAGAAATGAAGCTACTTAAATATTCAAGCTAACTGAATGTGTTCTTCGATGAGTCGAGTTGTAACTGTTGCGTTCGCACGTTGTGTTCGGTGACAATGTAACACATAAGTCAAAATGTATTGTGCTGGGTGAGCGGATATAACAGAGTCTGGATGTTAGGATTTTAGGTATTCATGAACTTTGTAAGTTCGCAGAATGCATTCAACTATAAGCACAAAGCTTTGTCTTCTAAAATTCCTTCAAAGTCACGGTAGTAAACGGAATTTTTCCCAGACATTTCGAGAGATCGAAGATCGACCAAAATTGGCCTCGTGATCGACTTGTTGGCCACCCCTGATGTATAACATTGAGAATTATTCTAACAACGCCTGTTTTAGTAGCTTCTGCCGAATGTGGTTTCTTCAAATTGGAGTTAATTAAAAATTATCTAAGATCAAGCATGTAACAAGATAGGTTAGATGGGGTGGCTATGTTGTCAATAGAGCAGGAGGTAATAAAACAGATAAACTTTGATGATATTATTGAGGAATTAGCAGAAAAATAAGTTTGTACGAAATAGGAATAAAAAACATTAGGTTTATGTATGTATATTATTGAATATATTGAAGAAATAAATATTTCATTAAATAAATTGATAAAATTATGTTCATGTATCATTTCTTCCTTTTTGGGAAGGGGCGCGCATATAATATTTTCCCGAGGCCCCGCAAAATCCACAGCCGGCCCTGAATGAATTGATTTTGAGAATTTAGAGTAATTTCAGTCAATTAATTCATGCTATTAAATATTTTTGCTATCATTTTAAGCAGGAGGAAATTGCTGTCAATGTGAAGGGAATGGAGGTAATTGGGACACGGTAACCTTGATGGATAACTTACAGTACCCCAGTTGACAGAAATATGTTATATGCTACTAATATATGAATTGAGAACCTTTTCCAGCCAGTACAATTTAATCAAATTCTATTTATCACACTGCCCCTCTCCACCATCTACTTTTCCCACAAATCAGAATTGTATTGAACATCAAAACTTATTTAATAATTAATTAAATAATTAAATAAAATAATTAATTATAATTAACAAATTAAGTTATTAAATTTACGAAAAATCAAGATGTAAAGTTAGAAATTTAATCAAATTCAACCTGGAGTACTGCAAACTGGATTAGAAGAATTGTTATCTAGCAAAGTCAATTGTCTTAAATTTATCAACCGTTGACAATGTTTAATAACGTGCGTAATTAGTTTGATTTGGTTTCCTTGTATCTCAATCGATGTAAGGGGGTGATTTGATAAATTCGAGAATTCACTCAGTCCGGATATGTCATTGATTTCATTAAATGATACATTTAATTTCACTAATTGTCTAAAAACATAATTTTGATTATTAAATTGTCAGACAATTTACCGTAATTTTGAAATTCCTTCAAGTTTCTTAATCCGATTTGCAGATAGATTTAGTGTTCGTAAGAATATTAAGCTGTCAAGACCAGATATTTTAGTAATCAAATTTGAAGACAAATCTAAATGTCTTAGATTAATGAGACATTCTAATCCTTTGATTATGAAGACACTATTGTAATGCAAATTTAGAGTTGTTGTATTTGTTTTCAAACGAAGACTTGAAATATCCTTTACACCAAAATCAATGTAATTTTCTTCTAAAATGTTTTCTGATTCAGATTCTCCAGATGAAAACATATTTATCATATAGCATTAAATAGAAATTTAATTAAAAATTATTTAAATTTGTATGTTTCTATGTAATTTTTAATCGAAATTTTAAACAAATACTTCAATTTATTAATTTTGGCAATAAATAATCAACTGGAAAGATTATTATTTAAATATTATTATTTAATATTATTATTTAAATTTTTTAATGTATATGTAATTAAATTAGAAATTAAATGTATTTAAATTAACTATGGTTAATTATGAGTAACTGTGATTAAGATCATTTCTGATTTTTTTTAAATTAAAAATAATTGTATAAAATACATATTTCATTGATTGAAGATACCAAAATTTTATCTATAAAATTTATTTGTTTTGATAGTCGAATTGTGAATATTTTCAAATGATGAGAAAAGAAGTGAGATTTATTTCAATTTTGAATAATTTTATATATTTATTGGATTTATTTAGCATTTTCTAAATATTTTCAAGTTGTTTCAACTATTTTTTATAAAATTTATATTTATAGTATTTTATCTTCATTTCACGGAGATATCAAGACTAGATTGTTTTCGGTTTTCATAATATAAATATTTAAGAAATGCCATCGATTTTGAGACTAGTTTCAGAACACGCCTATGATATCTTATAATAAAAATACATTTTCTGATATGAAAATTGAAATAGTGTAAATTATTTTTAACTTCCATGAAATTTAATGATATACAAAATAGTATTTGATTAACTAAATGACACTGGTCCCATAATATACTAGTTCAATTTGATTCTTTATTTATCCTTTTAAGATACTGTAATGATATAATTCGTATCGTTCTGTTAACGTAGTAGAACTATTTTGATGTTTTCTGGATTTCTAATATTCGATGCAATAGTATACATTAGTTATAACTATTTATATTAGATTTCAGACTTGTTATTTCATATAGATAAAATATAAAAAATAAATTAAAGTCAAAAAATAAATGCTAATAAGATTGAATTAATAAGTATAATTATTAACATTGAAACAAAATTATAATCAAAATCAACTCTATCTACTGATGGTTTGCGTTTCGGTCGATATGAAATAGAAATAGCGGTTACGGCCTGTGTTTGTACGCTCATTATTAGAAAACTCCGAACAGTTGCCCATGATGATTATCATGTTGGTCCTGTATACTGTCGGTGAAAAATAAGGGGCAGGTGAGCCACTAACTTATGACTATTCCCCTTTATATTTCGCGCGGGTTTTGGACTGCCGCTAGAAGGGTTTACGTCCACAGATCACCATTGCTTAACCAACAAGTAAAAATATCCTGATTCGCTGGCTTTCTCGATATCTTTGGGGTATGGTAACATGCATTCCCTCCCTATCACTCTCGACCTACCCCAGGTTGATAACAATGTATCGACAGCAAACAACACAAAGAAAAAATTTAAAATAAAAGCAGCAACATCAAATTGATAAATTTCACAATGAATATACAAAACAATTAGTTAAGTGTCGGTGAGTTCAGAACTTAGTCGTGGTCGCAAACTAATACCCATTGTTTTTGATATCAACCAAGACGGCTTCGAGGTCGAATTCGTAAACACAAGGCTCACATCAAAGATCTCATCAGGCAATTGACAAAGTCAAATATGCCAGACATAAATAAAATAAATGATGCAAAAGAGATATTATGCCAGTGAAATCAACAAAAATGTCTTGCTCGGCCTCTGATGCGGTTAGTTTTAAAAGTTTTTAAATTTTTCTTCATTTTGAAATAGAAGTTATATTTCATTAATTATCGATCAGCCCGATAATACATCTATTTTATATAATATGGATTTGCACTTTTCCTCAGTATTATACCCGATATTATCTATTGATGTTTAGTTTCACACAAAGTTGATAATTTATTGCTATGAATTTTTATGAATTCGAAATTATTCCATTAGAGAAAAGGAAAATTTATATATTGTGCTCAAAACTTATTAAATTCATAAAAATTGTGAATTAGTAATTATTTTTAAATGATCAATTTATTAAAGTCAAAGCTATACTCGTGTTTTATGTTCTTAAAGCTATATATGTGTATATATTTATTACAAAGAGCTTGAAAACTATAAATTAGTAAATATATCGATTTACTGATTTATAGTCTTTAAGCTCTTTTTGATTCTAAGGAACAATAATGGAGAAAAAGAAATTGAAAATGAAAGAAAAATAACAGTCAATAAAAATAAAACAATAAAATACAACAAGGTCGTTTTTAATTAACAAGTACAAAGTGAAGAGTGAAAAACGAAATTAAATTAAAATTAAATTTGCATATCTCGATACCCTGTACGTGATGGGGAAGCCGAGAGATGGTGTCTTATAAAAATTATAGATCTCGATAGCTGTCAGAAATAATAGAAAAGCGCTCGTTTCGCTTTCAAGTTAATTGAAAATCATTTATTTTTCACGGGCAAATATATTCAGTTGAAAATAATAATTTCTGTTTATTTGATTAATTTCATAATATAATAAAATATCTGCTTTTTAAAAATATAATTAAAATAAAATTATTAAAATAATTTTATATTCTCCCTCATTATCAATATTTCCCCTAATTAATTCCTAATGACTTATATTCCCCACGAATACTTCTTTTCTAAAATCAACAAATGTACTAAATATTTTTATTCAATTAAAAATCTCATTAAATAAGGGCGGAAATAAGGGATATAGTCGGTTGGATGTTTAAAGGGGTAGAGATATTTGGTGAGATATAGAAGTGCAATTTTTGTACTGAAAATGAATAAGGAAATTTGGATGACTAAATAAGCAGATATTAGCGATTGATTTGTTAATGTAAAACATTAGTTTTGTGTAATAATAATTATTGAAGTAAATTTGTTGCATCTGAATATGAATATCTGATGAATAAAGTAGGTGACAATAAAGTATGTTGTTAAGAGAGAATCATTAAATTAATTTGTTAAATTTTGAATAAATGTGATTGAGTTGATAAATTTTAAAATGAATTTGATAAATAATAAAAAATATGTGTTCGCATTAAAATTTTTGTTAAAACTTTAGCCTTTAAAAAACCTTCAACATTCAAGTGAATTGTTAAAAAATGTAATCGTTTTTGGAGTTCTTTTAGGATTTTTTAAAAATTAGGTAATAATTAGTACAATTATTCATTCAATGAAAATAAGACATACAAGTAAATATTTAAATTAAAGTAATTCTGAAAATTGCCAATAAATATCATAATAAAGAAATTAATGAACAATAAATTCTAGTCAATAATAATCAAATAAATATTCATCTAAAATATGATTCATTAAGGATCTTCATTGCATTAATATAATAGAAACAATTTTCTAATAAAGTCAGGTAAATAATTTATTAAGATTGAATAAGTAAATGTGATGAATTAATTTTAATTAAAATAATTTCTTAAAAGTAATACTCAATTCTGATTGTAGGAATCCAGAAAAATTACCAATTGTAAAATATTGTAAAATACCAAAAAATATGCAATATATGTTCATGAATTAATACAACATTTGATCGGTAGGAAATTCAAACTATTTTTCATGGAGTATTTATATATTTATTGACACTTAAAATCTACATAAAAAATAGCCCCTAACTATATTTGACCAAACAAATCTGAGAGCAAAATTAATAAATTAAAAAATGAATATTATTTTAAAAAATTAAAAAACAAATTTAAATTAATTAAATAAAAAATTAATTCATTTCATTTAAACAAACATTAACTAATAAGTGAAAGTCATTTCTATACCTTATAAATTTCTAAATTATCTAAATTATAATGTAGACATATAAGCATTTTAATGGTCAAATAAAATCATAGATTATAAAATAAAATGAATAATAAAATGAAATATTAAAAATAATAAGTAAATTAATATTTTAAATGACTTTTATAATTACTTAATTTATTTAATAATAAAATCACAAATTACAAGATTTATATTTAAAAATTAAAATATTATTCAAGATTTAAATTTAAAAGTGTACTTAAAAATGAAAAATGTTGTATTTGACCAAGAAAATTATGAAATCATTAAAAGTTTATCTTAATAATGCCTGTATTCTTCTTTTAACTCCCATTTACCTCTCTGATATGGTAAATTAGTTAATTTTGCAATTTCTTGTAAAATTTCCTTCACATATGCTGCTGGTTGGTTAGTGAGATTGGCAAGGTCCTTTATGCTGTAATATTGATGTTTTTCAAAGCTTGAACAAATTAATTCTATTAATTTGTTTCGATTTATGCGAACTTTGGAATGTGTGACTGGTGGTTTTAATATTTTTCTGTCGTTTAGTTTTGTGGAAATTTCCGGTTTTCTTATTATGTGACTCTTAATATCACAGAATTTACTTGTTCTTGCCGGTTCGTTACGTATTTTGACTTGTTTTGATTTCCATGAAAAATATGCTTCATTATCATCAGGCATTACATTGGCTTGAACAGCAACATGCCCAATGATTGATTTTTTCTTAATTTTGGGATTTTTCTGTGATTTTAGAATAAAAAATTTATTATTTCGAGATCCAACTGAGAAATTTATCTTATTGTCGGATTTTTTTAAATTACAAGACTGGATATTTAGTTTATTTGTTATAGCTTTCTCTGGATTTGTTATATAATCTGGATTACAAATAAATTTATGAGTATTGTTTGACTTATCTTCTTCGTTGATCACAATTTTGGCAACAATTGAATCTTGAGGCAAATTGATCCAATCGTCATAGATATAATTTGGAATTTTTACCAACCACATCTTTTGATCGGCATTTTTAGAATCAACAGCATATATTTGATCATCCTGTTCACTATTCATTTCTAATTGTTTTATTAAGTTTTATATTTAATATATTTCCTTTATAAATTAAGGTATTTTATTTTTTTTATTTTTTTTTCTCACCTACCATTGGGTAAATTTTGAGAGCAATTCAAATCCCATAATAAAATTTATTAATAATAAATTAAATAAATATTAATTAAAATCGGATTTTACTGAATTTAGTTTAGTATTTTAAATGATACTCTACCCAAGCACAATTTATCGAGTGAACGAAACTTTCGAAAAGGAAAACGCTCGTTTCGCTTTCAAGTTAATTGATTAATTTCATAATATAATAAAATATCTGCTTTTTAAAAATATAATTAAAATAAAATTATTAAAATAATTTTATATTCTCCCTCATTATCAATATTTCCCCTAATTAATTCCTAATGACTTATATTCTCCACGAATACTTCTTTTCTAAAATCAACAAATGTACTAAATATTTTTATTCAATTGATAATTTTTTGTAAATTTCTAAATATTCCAAAAATCTCATTAAATAAGGGCGGAAATAAGGGATATAGTCGGTTGGATGTTTAAAGGGGTAGAAATATTTGGTGAGATATTAAGATTCGTAATAATTATTTCACTAAATTTTGAATTTATAATTAAATTATAATTATAATTAAATAACTATTTAATATACTTTTCAATAAGGCATTATTATGAAAATTATTATCATTAATAGTAGTAAAAAACAAAAAATAAAAATAATATATACTCACGTAATTTCGCATATTCAATGAATAGGTAGCAAGCGTCTTTAGTTCATCCGACGGGCTTCTTGTGGCAACATACAGACGTAGTATGCGATTAGCCGTGGTTAACCATCTCGAATGGTTGATAAGACCAGGATTGCGAAGTGAATGGTCGACAGGACAAATACCAACACTTACAGCAGTACACAAATCGAACAGGTATTTCTGATCTGTACTTAAATCGTCGGAATTTGCACTTGACGGTAGAACACAGTTTATCGGCATGTAGTCAACGATGGGAAGCTTCTCACAATTCAACAATGACTTTCCAATGGGACCAGAAAATCCTTTTGGACCATTGGTAGGTCCATCAAGATACTGAAACAAATGTCTTAACGGTAATTCGTTTGCATGCAACTGACATACGAACCACTGTAGCGGTCTGTGTAACGTCACTTCAAGTAATCGAATGATGCCTCCTCGAATGCCCGTATTAGTGGCTGTCCCATCACAACCTATTGCTTTTATGCCACTCGTGTCAACATTTCTTTTATTCAAATATGCAATCAACTCAGCCGTGATAACTTTGCTTGACCCTGCAGTTGGTGTAATGTGACCGAAATATGTAGCTCCTGGTTCGGCTATAATCGATATATGTTCTTCAGTTATTATTTTCCGATGAAATTTACCATCGCATTCTTTAATTTGGGTCATTGTATTGTCTTTTCTGCCGTCAAAATATAACCCAGTGATTGTGTTACTGACTTCGGCACATAATGCGCCACGCTTATTACAACGTTCTCGACGCACTTTACTTCTGTCAATCACTTTAGAAACATCATGTTCGTGGATTATTCCAACATCTTGAAGAACAGCACTGGCGATTCCTGCTGCCGCCCTGTCGGATACGCCATGTCGATCACACGCTAAAGCCAACGACGGTAGCTTAACTCTCATCTGCTTGTCATTCAATTTTCGCTGTTGTTTAATTTGGCTTATACAATCGTCATCAGAGTCATCATCGCCGGTATCCATTTCCTCTTCCATTCCAGAAATCTCGTCACAGATATCCGACTGTTTATCACCGATGTCATCAATGGCAGATTTGGTACACATCTGCCTCTGTGTCGACTCTTTACGGATATACCGCTTTTGTAATCTACTGGATTCAACCTCATCAACTCCAGCTATGATCATACTGCGTGAACCCCGCTGATCTTCTAGAAAGTCACGTTCAATTGTGGGTATCTTTCTTGACTTCTCACAGTGACACTGAGACATACAAGAGCACTTGCAGGAGCAAATGTCAAAGAGTTTAATCGATTTATCTTTAAACTGCGATATTTTCTCTCTGTATGGTTCTGAGTCCTTCCTAGATTTATACGGCTTCAGCAATTTCATGAACGTCTTGTGGTACACGTTCAACATTTCATGAACACGGCGGTGGCTTACATGTGGTATGGAAGCTTTGTCCCATATTTGTTCTACTTTCATTGACACTGTTTCTGCCACGTTGCGATGTGAAGGATCTTTATTGTTCAATTCGCATTTCAGTCTCTGCTTTGTCAGGTTGTAGAATTTCATAACATCTGCATAAGTCGGTAGTTGATTGTCGGGCATCTCGGATGGACCACCAAAGATGACACAAGACACTTTCTTTCTGGTTACAGCCATTGCAACTCTAAAAAGGAAAACCAGAGGCATTTTAAATCCATATTATTTAAATGCCATCAATGACTTCAATAATATGTTATAATATTACCTCTTATAATGAAGTATCGTAGTGGAGTAATTATTTATCACTAACAATACTACATACAGCGATTCAAAAAAAATACAATGTTATGCAATATGTATGCAATAATCCGTCTGAATTGACTCTAGAAACAGGAAGTGCAGCGTGTGAATGCGTAGAAAAGTGAACTAATAATGATCTTTTAGTTAACAGTAAGTAACGATAACGTATTAGTGGAAGCAAAAAGTTGCCAATTCCTTGTAATGAAAAGAACACCGGATAGCAAATACATTATCGTTTTCTTATCAATGGTTACATTTTAAAGTTGGTTGTGGAACCTCAAGACATTATTTAAATTATTGTTTTTCTTTACAGAGTACTTCATTTGACCTCATAGCAAGTTTTTATAACTATCCAAAGTCTACTAAGTCAAAAAAAATTTTTTTCGGTCATTTTCACTCCACCCTAATATTCATTGGAACGTGTTTTCGCATATTCATTGTGGACGTGTTTTTGCGAATTCATTTTCAACGTGTTTTCGCATATTCACTTGAACGTGTTTTCGCATAATCGTTTTCAGCGTGTTTTGTGTATTCATTGTCAAACATGTTTAATATTCATTTAACGTACTTTCGCATATTCATGGGTAAATTTTAAAATTAAAAAAAATTTTGGGTCATATTCGCCAATTTCAAGATATTCTCGGAATATCAATTGGCATTCCGGGAACTAATCAAAAAAAATTAATTATTTTTGAAGGCACAAAAGTGCCGCAGTTATCACAGACACATAAGTGTCAATAAAAATAATTATGATATCTGGACAGGTTATTTGATACAAAGTTTGATACAATCGAATTAACTATATATTAATTTTATGATATCGAGTATACAGATACATTTAAAGAAAATTTAAGTACTACAGATTTTTCTCAAATAAATGATCAATTATTGACTGTTTATCCTCTTCAATTTAAATCTAGTGAAATTCAAAAATGAAAAATTTTTTAAATTATATTGTAAAATGATGTCAGTAAAGTTCGATTTAGTAAATTTTTAGCTAATAGCTTAGGATTATCAGAAGCATATACCGACAAAATTATTGGGTTAAAAGAATCTGAAATATTGCAAAATAATCAAAAAATGATGATACGGATATCATTGAACAAATCTTGTTGGTGAAACTATGGTTCATCTAAACACATAAAAAAGGATTTAGTTCAAATAATTCAAATGTATTTGCCTGTATCGTCTTCATATATAAACAATACTGAAATCAATATACGTGAAGATATTAGAAAATACCAGGGCTGTGGAGTCGTATCAAAATGGACCAACTCCGACTCCGACTCCGACTCAAGTTTTTTAATGGACTCGACTCCGACTCCGACCTAGGTCTAACATGTATAAGATCTTTTTTTTTATTTAATACTATTAAATTTAGGTTTTTAAAAATGAGCAAAAAATAAGTTAAATACAAAACAAATCTTTTTTAAAATATTATATTGTTTTATTCTTTGATCATAATTTTTTAATTTTTAAAATATATTTCTTAAAAATAAAATTGCTTCAATCAAATCTTCTTTAAGCGATGCACGCAGGTCTGACTTAATTATTTTCAGAGCAGAGAACAATCTTTCGACACTGACTTGCGTTGGCGGTAAAGCGGTTACAATTCTAGCTACATTTTGAATAATTTTTGGGTACACATCGATAGCTTCTTGGACTTTCAATTTCGATGATCGATCATATTTTTCAACTTCCTCCAAAGCGGTAAAAAACTCATTTTTAAACTTCTGCTCTTCTGTATCTGGTTCCTTTTCATTATATCGCTTTCGTTTTATAAGATCCAATTGATTTAAATATTTTTCAAAATCCACATCTTCATTTGAACTGGAAGAAACTGATTCCTGACTGAAGGTGATGTTAAAATGCTCGATCTGTGTTTCACGATTTAGTGCCGGAAAACATTTGATGCGAACGGTGATTTGATAGAGCGTTTCTTTGGCTTTTGCAATATGAAGGTCATTTAGTAATATTCGGCTTATTGGATCAATATAAATAGCGGCTAATAAAATTTCATTTTGCAAAAGCAGTAGTTCCCTTTTATTCATGGAAGATATAATAGCACTGGAAATCGGTTCATCAGTGCGGGACAACTGATAAATTAAGTTTTTCCACTCAAAAAGAAGGTCCCAGGAGTTATATCTTCAGTTTGTAATTTTTTCGTCAGAATATATGGACGTAATAAAATATTTTCTAATCTTGCGGCTTGTTCCCATTCGGTTTCATTTAGACAAAGATTTGAATTATCCATATCTGCAAAAAATCCTTTTAATTCAAGCAAACGCTTTATCATAAGGTAAGTGCTTCCCCAACGTGTAGCTTGATCTAAAATCGCACCTTTCCCAGCGCGCCTCTTTAAGATAGCATCTATTTTAGGATTTCTCGCTGTGACAGCCATTTGTCTCAACTTCATAGTAATATCTGCTGCATCATGGTTTTTTAAGCCATCTCGTATTGCTAATTGCAATGTATGCACAGCGCATCTCATATGTTGAATATAAAATGATTTGGATACTTCTTCACAGAGATCATCCAAGTCTTCATTATTTTGCTCTACTGAGAGTTCAGTTGCATCAAAATTGTCCTCCGTAACCGACACCTCTTCATTTTCCTGATTTAATTTCCCCGTAACACTTAGCATATTTGAAGCGTTATCCGTTACTATGCATAAAATCTGCTCTTTTTTAATTTTAAAGTCCTTTAGAATTTCTTCCAATATATTTTTTAGGTATTCACTTGTGTGATGAGCTTGAGTATCTTTCACTGCCAAGGTCTGAGTTATAGTTTCTTTGTTATTATTAAAGCGGACATTAATTGCAATATAGTTTACTCTATGCCGAGTACATCCATCCATCTTAATAAAAACAAAATTGCCTTCTAATTTTTTTTATAAGATAACTTCTTTGTTTTTCAGCCTCATCTAATATTATTTTTCTAATACTTTCTCTTCCTAAAGAAACTTTAAGTTTACTAGCCATTTCACCATTTAATTCTAAAAATGCTGGCTGTGAAAAAATGATATCGATATACTGTTTTGAACCACCATTTTTATTAAGGCAGTTTTGAAGCCTTCTGCTGTCATTGTCACAGTAATTTTATCGCTAATGTAGAATTTGGATAATCTGGGTTCCGATAAGTTTGATGCGGAGGACGATGGTGTAGCGGTCTTCGGTTTAGTATTTGCCTTATCTACTTCTAGTACTTTCGGATGATAACGCTGCAAATGTCGTTTTAAATTTGATATTCTGCCAGTTGCTAATTGTACTTTGCACATTTGTTCTTCATCACCTTCTATATGATGACATAGGCATTCATAGAATTTCCCATCTGATGTAATTGAAAAATGCTTAAGTAATGCCGATTTTAATTTTTTATCCATGTTGAGGCCTTTGAAAATACTAAATTTTTAACTGCAAATATTAAAAACAATACTATTAAACTCGAAACTTATTAAAGTAATTGCAAATAAATAATTTAAACACAACTTACGTTTTTAATGCACACAAAAAAAACTTTATTTAACTTCCCTACAACAAAAAATTTCACGATGTAGTTTGGTATTTATTAATAATTTCAGTTGTTGTCTAGTTTATTTTAAAAAAATTACTAATGCTCTTTAATTAAGATCAGCATGTATTTATACCAAATTAAACTAGGATAATAATAAATTTATATGGGTTTTAGAATTATTTGTAATTTTCTTATATTTACCTGTCTGACAACCGTTAAAAATATTCTTAGAGATTCTTAGAAAAGCAAAAGGTAAAAATTGTTTATTAAATAATTCTGAAAAAGATAATTTAATTGCTATACAAAATCCTAAAAATGTTGAAAATTCCTCTTAAAATTTTAAATTTTACTCGGAGTCGGAGTCGCTTCTGTTAACTCGACTCCGACTCCAGCTCCGACTCCCCAAAAATGCACGACTCCGCGACTCCGGACTCCGACTCCAGCTCCGACTCCACAGCCCTGGAAAATACGTATTTGGAAAAGAAAATAAAACATTCTTGACATTTTCGCAGTGTGAAGTGTTTTCAGCTGAGAGTTAAATATTTCAAATTATTAAGATAATTTTAAATGATAAATAATTGACTATTTAAAATAACTTTGAAAATAATTTTTAAACTGAAATTTTTAAATTAAACAAGCTTTTTAACCGAATCATTTAATAAATATATTTTAAATATCGAAATTTTAATAAATGGTTTTTATAAATAATTTATTCACCCGTGAAAATTTTTTTGGAAATTATACAATATTTCATTAAATAAATACTTGGAATTATGACGTTAACTTTTTTGAACAAGATTTTAAAAATAATTTAGAAGATGTTTTAGCAGCTTCTAATACGCAGTATAAATGATTTTATACATATATAATTTTTAAATAAACTTATTTTTATAGGCAATCTTTACTCAAATTTTTTTTCTTCAAAAGAACATAATAACTGACATTCTGTAATGGAATATTATTACAAGAAAACAATTATAATATTAATTACTTTATATGTCCCTTATGCACAACGTCCCAAAACATTTCATATTTTAATTTTTATAATGATCACGACAATTTTTAACAAAAAAGGATAAATTATTTAAACGACCCGCTATTATTCAAATTCCAACTAATAATAAAAAGATTTAACTGAGTAAACCTATAAGTTGATATATAAGCAAACCTATAAATATTAATAAAAGAACTGAAATTCATTTCACTATTACC
This sequence comes from Schmidtea polychroa, assembly GCA_959609185.1. Lineage (NCBI taxonomy): Eukaryota > Metazoa > Platyhelminthes > Tricladida > Dugesiidae > Schmidtea > Schmidtea polychroa. Next base: position 190,066 of record CAUHTR010007455.1, on the reverse strand, counting down.
AAAATTAGTAACATTAGTAGATTAAGTGGAAGAAGTTATTAGAAACACCAAAACAATTGAAAAATAAAGTGTGTAGTTATTATCGAAAATATTGACAATTTATTTTTTTATTTAGTATTTTATCTTGGAAGGGGTCATAGAAATAAATATTTTAACTATATCAAGTTTTTAACCGAATTTAATCATGACATTAGTAAAATACCTATGAAATTAAATTTTATTAGGAATTTTGAAGTTAAGAATCCTGGAATAATAATAAATGTATTTAGCTATGATCAAAAAATTAAGATGACAAATAATGACTGTTTATTATTAGATTGAAAAATTATTAATTTGTTATTACTAAAAAAATAGATTAGAACCATTGAATTATTTCGGAATTCCTGGTATGCCTGGCGCTTCTTTTTTTAATGTCTTTAGATGAATCAATTTAGCTGATCATTGAAAACGAAATTTCTAGTTTTATGAGGGTGGAATAAACATTTTGTGAAAACTGATGAAAGCACTGGGTTACAGTATATTACTGTTACAATCTTTACGGTTGTGTTTTAAGTCAACCATTACCTTGTGGTGAATTTAGTTGAGTACTCGATGAATTTGATTTTATATCGGCTGAATGTTTGAATTTAAATCTGGAATCTTTCTCTCTTGAACACTCTTGAAGTAGATCTTGAAATTCCTTCTGAGCTTCATGATAAGTTGGACGATTTCCTTGTTGCAGCTGAAAAAATAAACCAATCGGGGGGGTGGGGTGCAGGGAGCTTGCATCTACCTACTCACGCGCTCACTGATTTGTCGTTTTGTTGCTCCAGAATCGTAACATTTTATTGTACTAGATTTTAATCAATATTTATTATATAAATTTCAATCATTATTCCTGCTAATACTAATACTAATAACTAAAACTTTTTACACTAAAAATTCTGAAATCATCAGACTAAAACTTTCAACACGTTAACTGTCGCAGAGGATCGTTGGGGTTAATATGTTCGAATTTGTTTTGCATAAAAATTAATTATTAGTCTAAATTGTTTGGGTTACTGGGTCGTTGGTAATATTTATTTATTACAAATTCTTACTCTGACTTCAAGCGTGCTTTTAACTGACCCACAAATAACAATCGACAACAGGAAACTTTATTGATAATCACAAATAATTTTCACTACACAATGACATAATTGGTTCAACAATCTAGCCGACGATAATAATAATTATAATAATAAACAATAATATTAATAATCTAATTAATAACAATAATATTAATAATCAATATTAATATTAATAATAATAATAATAATTATTATTATTATTATTATTATTATTATTATTATTATTATTATTATTATTATTATTATTATTATTATTTTTAATTAAACACTTTTTCCACATTTGCAGATTCAATATAAATAAGATAAATATAATTACTATGTTTTGAAAAATCTATACTTGGATATAATACATGGCTCAAAAATATTAGATGGAAAAAATATTAATTTGTTATTACTGGAAAAAGGTTACAATAGGTTAGAACTATTAGCCATAGAGCTACGGGTATTAATATAATCCATAACTAAAACTATATTAACACGTTTATTATTAAAATACAAAATATTATTAAAACAAATTATAACGTTAATTTGTTTGAGGAGTTTCTAAAAAATAATAATTAATGTATAAGTAAGGATTTCAACATACAATCAAACATGCACAACATTATACCATAATTTTAATACAAAATACAAAATGCCTCACATCCCCCCTTTTTTAAAACCTTTAACCACTCAATATTTCAAGTGACGGAACTTCCATTTTCCAATTTTATTTCATAACATCGATCATGAATTTTTTAGTAATCACACCTGAACCCATGTATCTATTGTCACCTTTATTTCGACAATTTACTTTGATCAATACGCAATCTCCAATTTGAAATTCGCGATTTGTCGTCTGATTGATTTTTTCTTCATTCACAAACTCTGAAAACCGATATTTTCCTAAACACCATTTCAGCTGGAATCTTCCTAATAGTTTTTGTAAAAGTTGAATTCAACATAAACTGAACTTCGGAAACAACATCTACCCATGATTAATGTCTCTTATCTTTGAGTGTTATCTGTATTGTATATCTAATTGTACGGAATTGTCTCTCAATCTGTCCATTTACTGAGTGACGATACGGAATTGAATAATTAATTTTAATATTATGGAATTCTGCAAAATCTTTCATTGGCTTTAATTCAAACGTGGCACGCCCAACATCGCAAAATTTGATTTGTTCGGACATGATTTCGTGAATGAAATTCCCTGGTTTTATAAGGCTTATTTCATCTTTGAATATGGGATTAGCTTCTCGTTCTCTAATTGATCTGTTATCACAACTATATCTTGGTAAACTTTTCTTAACAGCATCAGCATAGCGTTGAGTTTTATTCATTGAAACTACTTCAGCATAAAATACATTAATTTCTTTTGAAACTTAACCGTGTTTCTTTAATCTTTCTTTCATTTCATCAAATGATTTTAAATCTTGCATTTTGAGGTCTTTTTTAACTTCTTTATCTTGAAGCGAATTGAATACCAAAAGTTTCTTTAGTTCTTCAAGTTTATGCTTCAAAATATTTCTCAATTTATGAGCAGAATTCTTCGTTGAGATCATCGATAAGACTTCTGTTCTTAGCAAAAGTGTTTCTTAATCTTTCTGTATAATAGAGTTTCATTTGTCTATTCATATTTCTTCGTTGAATTGATTGATAGAAAAGCTTTGACTAATTTGCTTCTGTATTCATCGACAATATTTGTCATCTCGAAGAGTCGTTCCGTTTCTAAATTGAAATCTTCCACGTCTGAATCCATATCATATGTTTATGGTGGTTTGATAAAATTTTCAATCGTGGTCGCCATATATGGATGTGTATTTTATCTGGTGATTCTTTCTGCATTTTGAAATATCTGATTATCTAAATATTCTATAATTTAAACAAAATTCTTTTTTCTAAAATATTTAATTAATTTATTAATAATTAAATATTTTGTATTTTGCAGTGATGTTTACTATTTTATCATCATTATTACATTTCTTAAATATTTATTTAATAAACTGTTGGAAGTAAATTGATATTTATCTGATTTATAAGTTGTAAAAATCTATTTCAAATTTTATTTTTACTTTAAACCAGTGATGGTCAAACTAAAGCCTCCATCCGTCCCGTAGCGAATTAATAAAATATATAATAAAATTACACCATGGAAAAATATTATCAAGTATAAAGCTAATCATTTTCAACTTTTCTTTAAGTACAACTGAAAATTTAGATTTTTAGTGATGTCATGCTCTTTTTTTATTAAATTTTCGAATTGAATTAAGTTGTTTCTGTTATTTAAATTGAAAATCTCATGGGAAGTGCAATTTTCGGGAATAAGAAAAATAACAGTCAATAATGAAATTTTAAATATTTACGTTTTTATTATTCTTTTTTTCAGTATAGTCTTGCTTTTTGAAATTGTTTTTTATATTTAAATATTGGATAAAAAATTTAGTTTGAGTTTTAAGATAAAGGTGACATCATTAAGAATATTGGTGTGGAAGGTGTAATAAAGATTAATACAGTGATGGGATGTTCGTTAAACAATACATGTTTCAAGTTTGTGATGTTTTATGTAGTGACAAGAAAAATATATATATAGCTATAAGTGTATAGCTATAAGTGTAATGAGGTTTCAGTACAAATTATAAAACACGACCAGTGCACAAATGAATTACCAGTGAGTGTTAATGGTAAACTCAGATTTATGGCACCAATAACTCGGATACTGTTAGAAGACGTAAAACTAGAGGTTTTAAAATGCAACAGGTTACTCGCACCATTGTATCGTTTAACATCAGATTCATGGATATCATTACCAGATCACAAAGGAGTAAAAACTCCGGAAAAGCTCGAATTAACAAAACTGGAATATTTAATAAATTTCACATCATTGGATAAATTAGCACAAACTGGAGGAAGCCAGAATGAATTTATTACAGAATACTACCATACATCTAAAATTCTAAAACATGAATCATCACCACCCGTCACACTAGATTCTAGTGTGACATTTGACACTTTTTGTCGTGACACAATTCTGAGATGTTTGCCTTAATATTTGATGTTGCCACACGAAGTTGATTTGAAAGATTGTCATCAGTCAGCCTGCACCTGTTTTTGCTTTTAGTGAGTTTCATTTTTGAAAAAAACTGTTCGCATATATAGGTGCTAGGAAAAAGTGATACCATTTTAAGCGCATGAAATCGAATTGATGGAAATGTTGCAGGGGAAACATAAAGTTTGTAAAATTGAATCAAAGATATTTTATGATGTTTTCTTTGCAGGTCACTGTTGCACTGAAGTTCAATCAGTTCCATTTGAACTGAGTCTGGTGCAGCCTCTGCATTAAAATTGAATGGATCTGAAAATAATTTGAAATCATGTTCATGAGCTGTGAAATCTGAATCTTATTATGAATGTTATGATGTAATATTTTATTTTTGAAAGTTAACTTACATCATAACTCTAACATTTGGAACATCCTTCATATAAATTTCTCCTACCAGACAACATTTGAAGACGTTTTCTTCCAAATTAAATAGTTGATTTAAAATAATCGTTACAACGGCGTTTTCCGATTAGTCCTCAGACCCCTTCTCGTATCCTGAAGAATTCTTGATGTAATTGCAACAGAATTAAATTGAATCACATACAAATTGTGATTTAGAATTAGCTTTCTCTTCTCTTCCTTTTATTTTTGGTGGGTGGTAGGTAATCAACATTTTCCTATTTTGAGTCGATTCGCGGATTGCTGATAGAGGGCCTATGTCCGACTTAAAACAGGTCCCCTTATTCTAAGCTCTCGTAATTCAAACCCATGAATGGGTTAATGCAAATGAAATTGTTTCCAACGCTATAATATTTATTACGAAAAATCTTATTCGCATAAACGAACATAACAAAATTTTTGAGCAGGGATCCGCCCTTATTTTTAAGCTTGAAAGTTTAGTCCTATTTTGCGAGGTTAGATTTTAAAATTTAATCTGCCTTTATTTCCATTTACTCTTTTTCCTTACAGTCGTTATTTAACACTATTTCTCTAAAATATTTAGCAGGGATATGCCATTATTTTCATTAATCTATCTCTTTCCATTAATCATCAATATTTAAATAACTTGAAAGGTTAGTCCTATTTTGCGAGGTTAGATTTTAAAATTTAATCTGCCTTTATTTCCATTTACTCTTTTTCCTTACAGTCGTTATTTAACACTATTTCTCCAAAATATTTAGCAGGGATATGCCATTATTTTCATTAATCTATCTCTTTCCATTAATCATCAATATTTAAATAACTTTCTAGAATTTTGAGCAGAGATTTTTCCTTATTCTTAAGATTTAATAAATTTGCCTAAGGTTTATCCATAATTGGTAAGACATTCGCTTTTGTTCTGAGATAGGTGTTATCCCGTTGAATCAATTTGATATTAATTACTCGCCTTACATAGCCCACTAGACATTATTTCGCCGAGTCCTTAGTGTCATATAGTAAAATAAAAGTAGTAATTTGGATATATGCACTATAAGTCAATTACTATTAAAGAAAAAATGAAAAGTTTCCAGTCCCACACTGCTCACTGGACTCTAGTGTGACGAGCTTTAAGTGTTGTGTGATAAGACGAATAAACTAAAATGCTCTCAATCTTCCTATATGATTTTATCCTGCCCATAACATTCCAAGATTATCCAGCTTACCTGTAGCGAGCATGGCACATACATGCAGAGGCGTACAAAATATATGCACGGGGCGTTATTTATATGGCCGCCTTTCACTCTAGCCATCGTCCACCGAAGCCCCAAGGAGACTTCCAATACACAGCGTATTAGGAACTACTTACTTATCGTAGGTTAATATCATACTATCTTGTAGTTTATAAAGGTGGTTGTGTGCTGAAAAAGGTTGAGCGATTTTATTGCATGAAAATTATTTAGTCTTTTGAAGATAAAAATGAAAACAAAAATTCACTTCAAGACTTTAATGTCATAATGAAAATAAATGGAATATCAAAACAGCTGTATTGTCATAAATAGTAAATTTAATCAAACTGTGCTGAGTTAGAAGTATGTTAAGTAAGGTNGTCAACTGAAACGGTTTGTGTCTTATTTGTTACAGGGTTTTCTATTAATATTTGGAACTTTTTGGGCCCCGGTGCGGCGCTACCCTCTCGTGTGGGCTGATGCTTATTTAAATAATTTATTATAATTTTATATATGATATCAATAATAATATAGTATAATTTAATAATAATATAATAATATAATTTAGAGGTAATCGATCTAAGGTACCTGGCGGTGCTGACACGGGCATTGCTTGATTGAGTCTCGATTCGCTGGGAGACGGTTTATTATCCTGAATAAATGGCTGTCCCGGTGCACGAGAGTTTAATGTGAAAAAATCATTATTCTGTTGCATTAAGAATTCATTTGGATTTGGTCGAAGCATGATGCGTTGTGGGGCTGTGTATAAGACATCACTCGTTAGCAATTTGTTATTTGGTATATAATTATTGATCGGAGTCATTTTTTTACGATTTTCAACGGCAATCATCTCAGCCAATGCTTGCCGGGAAACATTAATCGAATCAAAATCTATATCGGCTGTATCTTTATATTTCTGATCGTAATGTGAATTCGGTTTCTCCGAGCCAAATATGCGATTTATATCCATTTCGTTTCGATCCTGATACTGACCGTAGTTAAGTACACCGTTGTTGTTTGCCTGTTGATTGATGTTGTGATCGTATGACTGATTATTACTGTTGTTATTCTTGATTGCGGCGTGGTTTTGAGAATTTAACTGGCAGAAACTTTCCAGCAGAGAATTCGACAAACCAACTGAATTCAAACTGTTCATAAATGATTTCTGATCTGAAAGCCGTGACAGGGGAGATGTAGAATTCAGTGTACTGTGTAATTCAGTAATATCATTACCAGCTGAGCTATTGAAAGCACTGAATAGGGGAAATTCGGATTTAGTATCCGATGATTCAGATTGTAATTGAATACTTTTCTTGATAAATTTGAAAGACGATTTATTTATCGGGTCAGCAATTTGAAATTGACCATTTGGAATATGATTATTATCTGTGATATTTGCAGGGGTCGAAATGGAATCACCTAGAACGACTACGGGATCCAAAGAATCACGATCTGGAATTGTCTGAGTTAATTTGATATACTCTTCTCGATTCGATGACAAAAAACAGGAATGAGCAATTATCAATTGATCTATCAGCCTATCAATATCATGGGATATAGGATTAAATTTTGATGAAAGTTTTAATTCAGAAAATATTTTGGTAAGCATATGGAACATATTTTGACGTAATTCCGCTGTTCGTTTATGAGAAACTAACATAGATTGTATTTCCTGTAATCTGGATTTAGCAATGATATTAGATAAATAAGTTTCTAATTGTTCAAATCTTGAACATTGTTCTGGCACTTCTGACACCAATGTGGTACCCGGTAATTTAGCGGCTTTTGACATTCGATTAGAAACAGGAACACTTTCATTAAAATATGTTATTGAATCCGCAAACTTTTCTTGCATATCACACACATATAATAGTGAATTCTCCAACGCAATTAATATCACAAATTTCAATATATTTAAAGACAGTTCAATTTTTATACACAAATTAGAAATTTGATGGAAAAAGTTTGCGGATTCAATAACATATTTTAATGAAAGTGTTCCTGTTTCTAATCGAATGTCAAAAGCCGCTAAATTACCGGGTACCACATTGGTGTCAGAAGTGCCAGAACAATGTTCAAGATTTGAACAATTAGAAACTTATTTATCTAATATCATTGCTAAATCCAGATTACAGGAAATACAATCTATGTTAGTTTCTCATAAACGAACAGCGGAATTACGTCAAAATATGTTCCATATGCTTACCAAAATATTTTCTGAATTAAAACTTTCATCAAAATTTAATCCTATATCCCATGATATTGATAGGCTGATAGATCAATTGATAATTGCTCATTCCTGTTTTTTGTCATCGAATCGAGAAGAGTATATCAAATTAACTCAGACAATTCCAGATCGTGATTCTTTGGATCCCGTAGTCGTTCTAGGTGATTCCATTTCGACCCCTGCAAATATCACAGATAATAATCATATTCCAAATGGTCAATTTCAAATTGCTGACCCGATAAATAAATCGTCTTTCAAATTTATCAAGAAAAGTATTCAATTACAATCTGAATCATCGGATACTAAATCCGAATTTCCCCTATTCAGTGCTTTCAATAGCTCAGCTGGTAATGATATTACTGAATTACACAGTACACTGAATTCTACATCTCCCCTGTCACGGCTTTCAGATCAGAAATCATTTATGAACAGTTTGAATTCAGTTGGTTTGTCGAATTCTCTGCTGGAAAGTTTCTGCCAGTTAAATTCTCAAAACCACGCCGCAATCAAGAATAACAACAGTAATAATCAGTCATACGATCACAACATCAATCAACAGGCAAACAACAACGGTGTACTTAACTACGGTCAGTATCAGGATCGAAACGAAATGGATATAAATCGCATATTTGGCTCGGAGAAACCGAATTCACATTACGATCAGAAATATAAAGATACAGCCGATATAGATTTTGATTCGATTAATGTTTCCCGGCAAGCATTGGCTGAGATGATTGCCGTTGAAAATCGTAAAAAAATGACTCCGATCAATAATTATATACCAAATAACAAATTGCTAACGAGTGATGTCTTATACACAGCCCCACAACGCATCATGCTTCGACCAAATCCAAATGAATTCTTAATGCAACAGAATAATGATTTTTTCACATTAAACTCTCGTGCACCGGGACAGCCATTTATTCAGGATAATAAACCGTCTCCCAGCGAATCGAGACTCAATCAAGCAATGCCCGTGTCAGCACCGCCAGGTACCTTAGATCGATTACCTCTAAATTATATTATTATATTATTATTAAATTATACTATATTATTATTGATATCATATATAAAATTATAATAAATTATTTAAATAAGCATCAGCCCACACGAGAGGGTAGCGCCGCACCGGGGCCCAAAAAGTTCCAAATATTAATAGAAAACCCTGTAACAAATAAGACACAAACCGTTTCAGTTGACACAGACACTACAATTAGAGGTCTTTCTAAAAATTACAGCATATTGACAAATCACAAATGCCGTTTTCTCTTGTCGTATAATGGCAACATCCTTTCCGACAGTCGTACCTTGGGCGACTATGGAGTGACACCATACAGCGTCATTCATTGTTTGTTGCCACTTTCTGGCGGTTCCTCCGATTCGGAGAATGACTCAGGCAGCAACCCCAAACAGGCAAAACATAAACGTAGGTCCAACAACCAGCGATCAACGTACCTATGTCAATATTTTTTGGATGAGAATAACTCTCCACTTACTTGGCTGATAGCTACCGAACTAGCACTCGAGGGAATCGAGGTAACCAGTTCACGAGACAAATACTGTCGCATCTTGCCGTTGATTCCGCCGACGATATTAAGTAAACTTTCGTCCGTGATCCTTCGCACTTCGCCTACTAGCGTAAAAAACCCATATGAAGAATTGCGTACGGCAATCCTCGATATTTTTAAGGAACCTATAGCTGCCGTCTTCACTAAATACTTTAAGACGCAAACTTTGAGCAGCAGAAAACCATCACAGTTCTTGCAACACGCTATGGCGGAACTAACGCAAATACATCCGGAGGCTGCGGCGGATCAAAAACTCTTGAGGCAATTTTTTCTGTCTGCTTTACCGCCACACGCACAACAAATTTTAGCGCTTTCGTCAACAGCAGACGTGATAGAGCTAGCAAAGATGGCCGACAAGATTAACGAAGTCGTGCCACTTGGTCCGCAACCAACTTGCTCTGTGCAGTTAAGTAGCAGCACTAACCCCGAAATTTTACCTTCTTCTTCTTCTTTAAAACCTTCGACCGAAGAAGCCTTACTTTGCGCTATTACAGGCCTCACTAAACGCATCAGCGAGCTTGAGAATAGCATGTCCACCAGGCGGACAAATGACGACAGGCAATATGCCCAAAAATCACACTTTGTGCCAAATACTCGTCAACGTTCACCTTCCCCTGCAACCAGGAACCTGTGCCGTTTCCATTTTAAGTTTCGTAACAAGGCACGGTTCTAGGTTGCAATTGGCGAGATAAAGCACCATCCTGTCAGATACTTGACAAGTGCATATACCACGACAGGTTTGGAGATAAAGCCTTAAAATGCTTCGAAGGCTGCTCCAATTACACAAAACCTAAAGCAAGCAATCAAAAAAACTAATAATGCCACCACTTCTAGCGGCAGAGGTGGGAGGCAAAATTTCATCAAAATCAGATTTATTTTTAATAGAAGCAGAGTCAAACGCTTTTAATATATTGTCGTCTCCTTCTAACAGACTAAAATTCCTTGTCGACAGTGGCTCCAGCTTGTCGATCTTACCTAAAGAGTACCTTCCAGACCTCAACACTGTCGATATTTCTTTGAAGGCCGCAAACGGTAGTGTTGTTGAGACTTTAGGTTCAAAGACAATTGCTTTCTCGTTGCCATTTCTGTCCGACCAATTATTTGAGTGGAAATTTTATATAGCAGAGGTTATTATCCCCATATTAGGATCTGATTTTTTAAGCGCTAACGAACTACTCGAAGATTGCCGTGGACGCACTTTAAGGATAAATAACCAATTAAACTGCAGCACTATTCGCTCAAAAATCTTTGAAGATCCACAACGGATAGGAACGGACGATATAAATACTACTCCGTCGAAAACGGTTATAACAATCGAACACCCAAAAATAATAGGTGTTTTAACACGCCAATAAGTGACGTTTCGAAGCCGCTTTACTGCCACACGATCGACACAACTTCATCTTTACCAGTTAGATGCAAAATTAGACCACTATCGAATGAAAAACTCGAATTTGTACGTTCCGAGTTCACTAACCTCTTACATGAGGGTACCATTCGGAGATCTAAATCTCCATGGTCATCGCCATTGCACCTGGTCCCAAAAAAAGATGGCACTTTCCGTCCGTGTGGCGACTATCGAAACCTTAATGCTATTACGGTACATGATTCCTATAGCATCACCGTCTTTCAAAGGCAAAGATTTTCTCCACAATCGACCTCGTGAAGGCGTACCATCAGATACCCGTGCGAGAGTCTGACATAGAAAAAACAGCCGTAATAACTCCGATCGGACTTTTCGAGTACGTGCATATGCCATTTGGCCTTCGGAATTCTGCACAGACCTTTCAAAGGTATAGTGGTGGCGAAATTTAATTATACTTTTGAAAAACTTAAATATATAAATGTGCAATGAGCATTCAATGATTAAATCTTGATTTAACTATTCATTTTACTTATTTTGTTTTATAAAATCACTAAAAGTATCAATTGTTTAAATAATGTATTTTTTATGAACTTTTTAAAACTTTCTTTAAAATTTTAACGGCGAAATTTATTTATACATTTTTATAAAATGATGTGAAAATAAAATTATTTTATTTTTTAGATGATTCCGGATAATATACGTCAATTAGTGTTTGAAAAACGAAATTTAGGTTACACATATCAAAAGATTGCAGAGGAATGTGATTTAACAAAATCGACAGTTCAACTGATAATAACTAGAGAATTAAAAGTTCAACCAAGGAAAAGAGGGCCAAAATTAAAAATAAACAAAAGACAAAGTACCACTCTAAAAAGATTTATTTCAAATGAAAATCAGAAAGGAAACAAAGTCAACACAACCAAGATATTAAGTGGCACTCAACTAGAGATAAAACATAGAACGTTTGCGTGATTGGCTTAAGAAGAATGATTTTAAATATTTAAAGGCCACACAAAAGATATCTTTGTCTGTAAATCACAAAATTACTAGAATGACTTTTGTGAGTAACTGGATTGAAAAAAATGTTAACTGGCAAAGATGTGTATTCTCGGATGAAAAGCGTTTTTGCCTTGACGGTCCAGATAATTGGTAAGATTTGTGTAATATCTATACTGAACATTTATCCAAATGTTATTAGGAGCACGTACACAAAAATTAACGAAACAATTAATCGTCAGAGGCGTCCAGTTGGAGGCGGAGGTATAATGTACTGGGGCATGGTTATGCCGAATGGCCTAGTAGCATTACGACAATTAAAGGGAAAGCAGAATTCTGAAAAATATATTACTTTGCTTGAGTCATTTGCTGTGCCATGCATGAAATTGAATTTGATTGGTTCTTTCTCTTTCATTCATGATAATGCCAGTATCCACAAATCCTCTTCAGTAGAACAATTTCTGAATAATCAAAGTTTCGAAACTCTACATTGGCCTGCAAAATCTCCAGACTTGAATTTAATGGAAAACATATCGAAAATGATATCGGATCTTGTCTATGAGGGTTTACAGCCTAAAAATAACAAAGATTTGGAACAAAAGATATGGCATGCAGTCGGTGAGATTAACCAGAGAAAAAGATTGGTGGTTGTGGATTTATTTAAAACATTTAGATGTAGATTAACTAAGGTCTTACGTTGTAACGGAAATATAATAAATTGATAAGGTTTTCTATTTCAATTCGCGAGGTATAAATAAATTTCGCCATTAAAATTTTAAACATATTTAAAAATGAGTCATATAAGTTACATTATTTAAATTATTGATACGTTTAGACACTTTATAAGACAAAATAAGTAAAAAGAATAGTTACATTAAGTTGTAATCACTGAATGGTCATAGCTCATTTATATATTTAAGTTTTTCATAAGTATAATTAAATTTCGCCACCACTATATATTGATCAAGTCTTAATGGACCTACCTTTCGCAGTTCCATACATAGACGACATTTTAATCGGATCACCTGATTTAGAGACGCATAAAACCCATCTGTCAAAAACTTTAACAGCACTTCGGCAATACAACCTTAAGGTAAACGTCGATAAGTGTACCTTCTTCCAACACGAAACTCGTTTCCTGGGACATTTAATTTCCGCAGATGGAATCCGACCTCCTCCGGATAGACTAGATACCATAGCCAAATTCCCACTTCCAAAAACAGTTTCACAACTGAGAAGTTTTTTGGGAACGATAAACTATTGTCATCGTTTTATTCCAGGGGTTTCTGACATTTTGTCACCTCTTTCAGGTCTTGTTTCAAAACAAAAAAAGTCTTTAGTGTCATGGAGCGATACCACACTCAGTGCATTTGAAAACGCTAAGTCGGCACTTTCGAAAATTCAAACACTTCATTTTCCCAATGCTGATTTACCTTGGAGTCTGACCACTGATGCATCAAACGTTGCTATTGGTGCAGTATTACACCAATTACATAATGACATTTCTGAACCCTTAGAGTTTTTCTCAAAGAAACTTTCTTCCGCACAACGGAAATATTCGGCTTTCGACCGAGAACTCTTAGGCATATATCTTTCAATCAAACATTTCAAGCACTTGCTTGAAGGTCGTCCTTTTGTCATCTACACTGACCACAAACCGCTAAATTACCGGGTACCACATAAGGTTTTTCAAGTGAATTATTTCCAAGTTTTTAGTTTCTAAAGCACATTTGTTTATATATTTCTCAGTTACTGTGAGATTATTGATTGTTTAATTAATTCGAACAAATCACAGAACTTTTATCTTTTATTATATTTCTGATTCTTTTTCCTTCTTGCTTTCTTTAATTAAAATTATTTATTTATCTTTCAAAAATAACTTCCTTCTAAATTATGTCAACAGAAAATAATTTTAAAGCAGCAGCCATTACATACTGAATATAGCATTTTTGTTTAGGATGTAACTTGTCGTATACCAAGATATTACCGTGCTAGAGTTATGGTGTTTCCTTTACCGACCTTGACGCTTACTTTATCGCGACTTGTAAACGTGAAATTATTCCCATTTATTCCGGACAGATAATTATAAATTATTTTATAAAGTATACAAATATGTTATCACTACATCAGTATCCATTTTTATGTCTTGGTCAATGTATAATAATGCCAAACCTGTTAATCTCTCATGTTGGGCTAGAACTGATTTCTAGACCCAAACTTATAATTGTGACTGAGATGTGTAGGTACACAACATGCAAAAAGCAAAAAGTATAGTTAAATATTAAATTTACACCAAATAAACAATAATGATTAAAAGAGAAACAACAATATATATATATAAACACAGAAATTAAATAAAATTATACAAAAGCAAGAAGTTATGCAAAATCTTACTCAAAAATACCCAAATAAACATAAAGTTACAAAAAACAAACTCGAATAACTTAAAAGATGGTAAAAACAGTAAAAAATTCCAGAAAAACCCAGAACATTCCATAAAAATGGCGATGACCATCATAAAAGCTACCTTAAACAATAAAATTTAGAAAAATAAATAAATTAGTAATAAAAAATAAAAAATCTTAAAAAAGAAATTCATAAAACATCAGTTAAAATAAAAATTAAATTAAAAGTAATATAGAATGTTCTGGAACCGTTCCAAAATTTTGCCGAAAAATTAATAGTAGGTATTTTTGATTGATATATTTTTTTATCTATGATTAATCACGTATGTAATTATTTCAATGTAAACCATTTTTAATTAGAATATCCTTAAGACCTATTTTTATTTTTTTTTATTTATTTAAATACGACTGATCAGCGGCGTCTCTATTTAGTCCTACATTTGATGGTAATGAATTTTTCCAAAATGAAACATGCAGACATGCACTATCATTAATATATATTTTTTTTGTTCGGTCATCGGAGGTCGGCCACTTCATGGTTCTGCCATGGAGTTGTGTCGATAAAACCCCTCCGCTATGGCTCCAACTATTTATTATCGGTCGACAGTGATATGTTTCGACTTGTCGTAGCGGTCACAGTGGGGCCGTGTAAGCAAGCATTCTTCCCGAGTTCGAATGCAGTATACAATTAAACTCAACATTAAAAATCTCATACAATAGTTTTACACTAAGGTCATAATTGAGTAGAACTCAGACCTAAACTAAACATCATTTTACTATCTAGTATTGTAGCCAGTTGAATATCATTAAAAAAGGCTCAGTCATACTTATGCGTTGGCCGAATTTAGACTTCTGTAACAATGGGAATAAAATTTTCTTCGTGCTTAAAGTAATTGAACTGATATTCATAAAGATAACCGGCCTGTGCATAGGTAGGACTTAATCTATACCTTGAGTAGGCCATCTAACTAATTATGTAACTAATAAACCTAACCTGTAAATGGGTAGCCTAAATTTAACCTTCCCCAATTATAAACCATAAATTATAAATGTATTTTGTCTTTAGGAATAT
The DNA here is from genome assembly GCA_959609185.1 of Schmidtea polychroa. NCBI lineage: Eukaryota > Metazoa > Platyhelminthes > Tricladida > Dugesiidae > Schmidtea > Schmidtea polychroa. Next base: position 174,652 of record CAUHTR010007455.1, on the reverse strand, counting down.
AAAGGATAAATAATTGTATCTAAGTCTTGATTATGAAAGTATAAATTACCGACATCATATAAATGTATTTTGATTTCAAGAGTATCGAGTATAAATAGTTCCAGCAAAAATTGGATTATGCAAATCTAAATTATAAATGTGAAATATGAATTGTAAATGTATTTTGACGTTATAAATATAAAGTATAAATGGTTATATCTAAAATTTGATTATAAAATATAACTTATAAATATAAAATATAAATTATAAATGTATTTTCGACTTTGTAGATATAAAGTATAAATAGCTATATCTAAAATTTGGTTATGAAAGATGAATTATAAATATAAAATATAAATTACCAATGTATTTTGACTTTAAAAATATAACGTACAAATAGTTATACCTCAAATTTGATCATAAAAATATAAACTATAACCACAGTATATAAATTATAAATGTATTTAGACTTTAAAAATAAATAGTTATACCTAAAATTGGATCATAGAAATATAAATTATAAATACAAATTATAAATTATAAATGCATTGTTGACGTTAAAATTAGAAAGTATAAATATATATTTAAAATTTGACAATAAAATATAAATCATAAACATAAAATGTGAATTATGAATGTATTATAATTTTAAAATATCAAGCACAAATAGTTATATATATAAATCCTAATTACAAAATATAAATTATAAACATAATATACAAATTATAAATGGATGAAGACTCCAAAAATATAAAGTATAAACAGTGATGGCCCCTAGTTGTAAAAATCTAAATTTTGAATACCAGACGAAAGATTATAAGTATATGAAGATTTTGAAATTATAAAGTATAAACAGTTATATCTAAAATTGGAGTATAAAAATATAAATTATAAATATAATATATAAATTATAAATTATGGCTCTAAAGTATAAATTCTAAATGGGGATATATAATTCCTAGTTATAAAAACATAAATTATAAATATAAGATATAAATTATAAATGTATTATGACCGTAAAATTAGAAACTATAAATGGTTATACCTATAAGTGGATTATGAAAATATAAATTATAATCTAAAATATAAATTATAAACGTATTTTGAGTTAAAAATATAAAGTAGCAATAATTATATATAAACTATAAATAGTATATATAAATTAGATATGTATTTCAGTCATAACGAGACGAATTACAAGTGAGAGTAAGTTAATTCTAACTACAAAACTATAAACTATAATGATTATATATAAATTTGGGATGATGAAAATATAATTTATAATAGTACATATAAAATATGTATATATGTATAGGTATGTGTGTATATGTTTCTATCGATTAATTCTAAAGTATGAACTGGGGATGATGGCATATGAATTCCAACCATAAAAGTAGATTATAATTAATTAGACATCCTTATTTATATTAAACAGGATATGTAAATGATATAGGTATCTGGATTGTAGAATGTAAACTTTATATGGTCATATACACTAAAGATGGATTGAGATCGTTGAGATATAAAGTACAAAGTCCTGCAGAATTATAAGGCACTTGACTTGAACCTATCTAAAATTAGGAACTGGGACTTAGCCCGACTCACCATCGTCATCAGGATTACATTAATTCGTTGAATCCATAAATTAGTCACGTAGATATTTTTTTTTAAATAAAAATAGTTTAGCTTACCTTATAAAACCAGAATCATATACCCAATCATTCAAGGTATAAGCATTTAAGATATCATAAATTGGCATCAGTAAATCAGCTGAAAAAAGGACCAAACAACCTAAAATGTAATGATTCCACTGAATATGACAACCCAGTCTAAGTGAGGATGAGGTGGGAAACTAAGGTTCCAACAGCTCACCCAGCACCGACGGGGCTGGTTGATTCAGTATTTAATTAATATATCGAAATTATAATATAAAATTTAATATAAAAATTAAAAACCCAAATCGTAATGTTGATAACAATTTTTACGAATAAACAAATCAGTTTAATTAAATTTGAATTATGGGAATAAAGCATGATTATATTAAAAATATTACAAAATAGAAATTAGAGGCTGAATTTTCGGTGATTAATACCAACAGATAAAGTTACGTTTCTCGAAATTATAATTTTGGTAGAATATTTGTGATAACGATTTAGTAGTAATGGAGAATTTTTAGGACAAAAATTTATAGACTACCCACCAGATTAATATCCGAAATTTCCTTTTTGTTGAGGTAGAGGTAGAAATTTGTTGTCAAATTAAATTCCTGGTATGCCTAATTTTGAAAAGATTTCGAAATCGTATTCCCCTGCAATTACAATAGGACGATCCACGAGTGACCCACTCACCATCTTGCCACTTAGTTGAAAGGAGGGGCTGTAGCGGATGAGATTTTGAATCTACCAGAGAATTGAGAGCATTACTGCCTTTAATTGGGTTTATTTAATAGAATGTCTCAATCAAGTGGATCCGACGAAGCAGAATACCGGCAGATGATAACACGGCTCCGGACCCGGTACATCTGGTATCGGATTCATGATTGGAACCGGGGGCTGGACTTGGACAATTATGGACCGGTCATACGAAGTGGCCCAGAGCCCGATGTCCCGGCGTGGGTGAAAACAGAGCCCACCAACAATGTGTTACGAGAAGCCCGCGATCGAGCGGCCGTCGAGGTTTGAAGTGGCCCAGATGCGACTGAGGAGACTCGAACTCCAGCTCAGAGCCGAAGCAGAGGGAGTAACCCCTGAAGAGCTGGAGGAGGCAGATGCCCCTCCACGAAAACGAGGGAGGCCCCGTAAGAACCCGGCCTAACTTATTGGTAGTGATAATTCGGACGAAACTATTTGATTGATATAATTTAGTGATACTGTGTTGCGTTTGATTTTTGTTGTTTTTGTAGTAATTATGACGAATTGTAGAAATTTTTGTTATTAAAACTTTTATATTATAGTTTGTCGTGCGTATTCATCGTATAATAAATCATTTTTTAGTCATTACATAGAAGTCTTATTGCGTATGGGGTGTCTCCAGGGACGAGATGACCCTCCCTATCCTTCATCTATTAATTTTATGCAATTAATCGAATCACTTTTACTCATATGGAAGCTAGTTATAGAACTTCATTATTATCTGCATTTAGTGTACAAATTCCTCGAAAATCTACGAAAGGACCGCGAACAGGCCCAGCAACAAGCCGAAGACCTTCGAAGTCGGGTCGAGAAGCTCAAGGTCAAGTGCCGAGAACTCGAAGGTACTTGGTTCAGTCCGGCTGAGATGAAGAAACGGACAACACACATCTCACAACTCCAGATTCAGGCGGAGCAAGATCAACTCGAAATCCGAGCGCTGAAGCTACAAGTGCGCTCGCCCGAGAGCAAATTGAACGAAAGGTTCATCATGGACACTCTGCGAGCAGATTCGCCCACTTCCGGTGGAGCTGGCCAAGATATACCCACCTACCCAGGCAAGCAAGCCGAAACGTAAACGACTGGGGCGGAATACAAGAGACAAATTGAAAAGGGCCTGGCTGGCCTAGCAAGAAAATTCGAAAGAGCCTGCAGCCACTCCACGATCCTAAGGAACGTTTGAGAGTGCAACCCCTCCGGGGTAAAACAGACCTTGTAATATTGTAGTGTTTAAATAAATGCTTTTCATTATCTGATGGATATGTGATTGAACTTTGCGATTGTCTGGAACAAGATGGTCGACAGAAAGGCGTTTGGGAAAACAATCGCGATAAGGGACCGAAATAAATCGGACACGTGCTTTCTATCGGCGTCCGTGAACCCATAGAATGCTCGACAATTATAGTGCTCTTAACGCGCTCACTTTTTTGCGAGTACTCAACCCCTTGGTACAGTACCAACGTTGATTGCTCAACGGGTACCAAGAGGAAAACAATGTTGTATTCTGGGTTACGCTGGTAACAGCACTTAAACATTCAACCACCAGTAACCCACCACTCATCTTTCATTTGATTTCTGAGGAAGGTTTTCAACAACTTGATAAAGCTAAATGATCTTTCAGGAGTTCATATAGTGACTGGGATAGTGCTGAAAATGCGAAGAGTATGAATATTTCAAAGCCTGCCGTGGAACAATGTCTAATTGTCGTACAATTGTCGTAATTCTTCTGAGTTTAGCTCTGAAGAATAAAACGCATAAATAGGGAGTAAATGATCCCATAAATAATCAGTAACCTGTAAGTTTGAAAATCACTCTTTGCAGACAACGTGAGAGGGAAATAGTTAAGGACATAACTTTCTTAAAGCAGCAAGAGCAATAATGAAAGTTGAGTCATACATGGCTTTAACAAGGCCTCTAGCTTTATCACATATTTTCTGTTAGTCCAATTTTTAGCAATTGTGTAAAGAACATCAATTATTTGGGAAAATTATTCATAAAAGACCAGAATTACATCATGACGCTCTACAAATCGAGTAGGGCGTAGAGTCATCAAGGAACGCTCTACTCTTTGAAGACTCATTGATGAAGATCGTTAGCCTTCCTATTACAGCAAACATGTCTATCACAGTGAACTTACAAGGACAGGGGACAAACATTTCGTTTCAACGACTGCACACCGCCTATGTGTCCTGACATAACTGAAGCACCATCATAACCTTTTCCAACTAAACACTTTGATCCAATTTGTGTTTTTGTAATGTTGTTTAAATAGTCTATGACAATCCACTTGCTGTGTGGTCAGTGACAAATTGAAATTGTAGAAATTCTTTTTTCATAATGTGCTTTTCATCTTTGTTAACAAAACGAATAGATACATAGATAAGCTCTTTATGAGACACATCTGTTGTTTCATCAATCAGAAAAGTAGTTCGCTACTTGAACCTGAAGAATTAAAATGAAAACATCTTGGAGATCGATAATCAAGGCCCCGACATAAATCAATAAAGATTTGATCATATTTGCATTAAAAATATTTTACAAATGTTTCACTTGTTTGCACACTTGAGTACTCTAAAATCAATAATACACTTTAAAACCAATGCTGTGATGTGACTGTTCAAGCTTCGTCAAAAATCCCAACAATACTAGATGTAATCATAATTTGCACTTTTTTGCACCTTAAAATCAATACTAGGAGTGGTACTTCATAACATGGCATCAAAGGTCTCTATAAGACTACATGTAAACATTATTTGCACTTTATTTCACATTGTGCACTTTATATCAATATATAAAATTGAATTTTGAAATATTAAACTTGTAAACTTATTAATATAATTTCTAAAAATTTCTTTTTCATGCATATATAAAGTAATATATGTTTGTCGGAAAAAAATCTCCTTTATCCTGAATTAAACCAATTTTCGATGATGATATCAAAAAGAGTCGTAGTCAACAAAATTTCTCGATTCATCACAAAGAATATATGCGCAAAGAGAAATTTTCAAAAATCTTAAAGCGGAGGCTAGTACTCAAGCTAGTACTTTCCCTCATGGGGTACTTGCAAATTTTTTTTAATAGTAATATATTTTTAAAATAACTTCTTTCAATATTAAACACTGGGGGTCTCATTTACTCATTCTGATTTTGAAACGTGGCTTTCTCAAAGAAATACGGAAAGATTTTCTTCAGCAAAAATAAAGTTCCTTGAAATTTCTACCATTTCACAATCTTTACCATCTTCAAATTTCTCAGACACCTTTATACTATAATTTAAAGATACGTGACTCGAAAAATATTTCTCTATTTGAAAAATATGATTTTTAAAAATCTCAGAATCTCTAAGTTTTTTCTTTGAATATTTTCCGCCAGACAATCAACGTTCCCTCTAATTTTTACTCGACATGTGCGGCAGAAAATTCGTGTGGGCAATTATTTTTTAATAAAAGACAAACTGGTAAAATTTCACATCCACATTTATTGAATTCAAAAAAGTGAACATTGACATTTAATTTCAATGTTGCCAATTGAGACATACTAAAACAAATAACCCAGAATTTAGTGTGAAAATCTTTACGAAATTTTCAACTGGGTGCGTTTACGCAATGGAAATGGTGACAAATAAAAAAAATTATTGTTTGCAATAATTTCTAGTGAGCGGATAGAAATGCTGAGTGGGCAAATGTCAATTTTTAACTGGGCGGCCGCCCGTTTGCCCAGCTTAGAGGGAACGTTGCAGACAATTCTCTCAGAGATATAAAAAAAATTTTCGTCGGCAAAAATCTACAATTTCTATTTTTTACAGAAACGAATTCTCAAAAATTTTAAACCATCACACTACAGTGCGATAAATCGTTATACGAAAAATTCTTTTTTTAGCACAATTTTGCACTTTTAAATCAATATTAGCACTTTTTATAGTGCAAAATATTCCTGGAACTTAGATTGCTCTGGCTATAGTCAGAAAAAAATTTGCCTCTGACTAGTGGAAGTAAAAAATCTACCTACTGATCCATAACAAACATATATAATATTATGACATATGGAACATCAAATATTACATGGAACAAATCTGGATTTGTTGGACTCTTTAATCAAACTATCCCGAAATAATATGGTCTATCTATATTTTGTTATACATCAAGACGCCCTGTGTAAATCTGCATTGAATATGAAACCTGTGCTTGAATTAATTGTGAGGCTTGTAAATATTATTCGATATCGTGGGCAATTTCGAGATTTTCTTCAGTTCGTGCAATTTAAATATTCTGTTGTAATGTATTGCACGAAACTAAGATAGACTTAGTGCATTATGTTTTTTAGGATGCGTTTTGCAGTTGAAAGACGACATTGTGTCATTCTTCTATGAGAAACAGTGTTCAGCGGCTTGTGAAATGTTGTAAGATACCGCATGACTTTGAAGATGTAGTTAGAGTTTCTTTAGTCACGTTAATATTTTTATTTTAGTGATTTAAATTTAGAATAAATTGTATTGGCTTGCTAAAATTTTTTTACCTTTCATTTGGTCCACTCCCATTTCTGCTTTAAACTCATTTTTGATCAATAAATATTACAAAAAATTCAAAGGAATTTTTCGAAAAAAGGATCAATCAAATAAATCAAGAATAAGCTTATACAAACCTTTTAAAATAAAAACTAAAAACGAATATTAAAATTGTAAATTTTTTAATTGAATATTTAAAAATAAAATATAATAAAATACTAAAATTTTAAAATAAATGCTAATAATATTAAATAAAATATCAAAATATTTTTAAAATAAAATAATATATTTCTTATTGTGGTGAATATAATTATAAGTTTTCTGTAATCTTCTCAAAACATTAATAAAATTTAAAATAAATAATATTTTCAATTTCAAAAATTATAAATAATTTCACATATCTTCACTTTGAATGATTCTTACAACTTTGAAACCTAACGATTTAATGAAATAAAACATTTTATTAATATAGATCTGCACGCAATAAATTAAATGAAATTCAAGCAATATCTTTAAAATTTCTTATTGAGATTCTCTTTATCTAACTTCAGGTTACGGACTTTTTTCCGTTCGAATTTTCCCGGTCGGAGATTGCGTTGTTTTTTGGCTCCTGAAAGAGCTGTTATCATTCTTGAAATGAGGGCTGCTAGAGCTGGAAACAACTTCGTTTCGGAATAAGATGGAACCCTTTCAACACCTGCATCGGTGTGAATTCGAGCTCAGAACTCTATAATCTTTTGGGGTTGTTCTCTGATTGTGATCTTCGTTTCGGTTTTTTTCTATTAACTCGATTCACTGATTTAAATTTCGAACATGCTCAGGTCGAAACCATGTTACTTCCATTCTTCTATATCGTCGAACCAATGCTTCGGCTTTTTCTGTTTGACGAGTGGCTTCGGTCACATGGCGTGCGACGTCCTGTCTGAACTTCCCCTTGGGGTCCACTGCAGAGTTAGTTAAACAACAAAATCACCAGCGCGAATGACAATAATACTGTTATATACCATAATAGCAAAAAATAATACTAATAGTAAATAAGAAATATGTTATAGCTAGGGATTGCAATTATACCGGTGTTGCGTGATACTGGTACTACCGAAAATATTTTTGCTAATACCGATTTATACCGCCACTTTTGGTATTGGTATAAATATTTTCCACGAATGTTACATTACTACTTGCTATATTAAAAACAGCGTATAGTCCAAAAAGAAACAAATTATATTTTACTCAAATTCAAATTACATGTTTAACTTAAAAAAATAACAATTATTTTTTAATTCTGTAATATATCAGTGAAAAAAGCAACATTTATGTTAGTCAAATTATTATTTCAAAAGCTTCAAATATAATAAACTTTTTTAACTTACCTGTTAATGTTAAAATTATAAAAAAGTTAATTAATTTTCAACTCTTTAATTTTGTTAAAGTAAGCCCGCAAAAATAGTAAACTATCAAGACTTTCATCATGCTCTTTCCGAATTCACACTTGTCGGCAAAATTTTCATTAAATGATGAAATATCTACTCAATTTCCTCTATTTTCTGCTCAATAAATATCTTAATTTCGGGTTACTTATGATCTTTTCCATTGCTTCTGAACACTGCATCATATTCATATGTAATCGTATACTTTTCTAGTTTTGATTGAACTTTCTGTCTAATCGAATTGCAAAGTCTCTTTCAATGAAAACATTAAATCAGTTTGCGAGCTCAATTATAAGTCTTGGGGTACTAGCTAAAGGTGCCTAATTAAAAGGGTTATAATTTTATAAGCTGCCGACTTCGACAACAACTGCTAATTACATTCAATAGACCAAACGTAATGGTAGCCAATCTGTTGCAGCTCGATCTGTTGTGCTACTATTTCTATGAGCTCTACAAAGCCCAAAGACATATTATTTCCGTGTAAAGTTACGCTTATATATTTACGATTTCTTGTTGATGTGTCCATTCATCTTTAGTTATACTGAATTTTGCACCATCAAGTTTACATGTAAAGATTTCTTTGGGATCTTGTTCGCGAATTTTTTTGCATAATCAATAACCAATATTTTTATTGTATGGGAATAATTTTGAATATTAACATGACCCTTGTGTTTAAGTAGGGTCCATATATCATAGAATGTACAAATATTCATTACTAGTTACTACATATACTGCCATTGCACCTATATTTTTCAAAACTTTTTTGGCAGCTCATAATTATGGTGACACTTTCCTATTAGCCTTAAACCAGCTCGAATTGTATATTGTATATTGTATATATTATATAGTATTGAGCATATGATATTGTAATCTGTTTCGCAAATCACTTTTAACTAAATTAAGTTTGCCAAATGCTCGTTTAATTTCGTCTTTTGACCAAGGCAATACAAGGAGATATTCAGCAAGATTGCAAAGTTCAGGAAAAGGATTTTCACCACTAGTATCTTTGAAGTGCTTTACTTCATTCCAAAAGTCTATAGTGTTGCTCATGTTTACCAATTTAACACTCACTAAATTTCTCCATTGAAAATCAATTTTTATTGTAACATCACTTGGGATTAATTCTGCCAGCGGGATAATAAATTCCTTAATAACTCTGAGACAATTCTCAGAAGAAAACAATGTCACAATTTCCAAGATTTCTATATTTGATGGTAAACGCTGTTGAAGCTGAGTAACCAGATTTGCGAGAAAATTACGCCATCTATCTCTAATAACTTTTTCTTTTTCGATAGTTATTTCTTTTGATGCCCTCAATTCATCGAGATTTTTTTCAAATTCATATCCTAGATAGGGTTTTGGTATCCAAACATTATCTTCTAATAGATCGATCCTAGACGTTGGAATGACAATTTTTCCCTGTTTTTTTATCAATAACTACAAATACATATATGGTCTATTCTGATTGGTTGAATCAGTTTAACAAAATACTCAACAGAGCATTTACCACTTTTTTTATTTTATAAAACCAATTTATTCTAATTAGGACTTCTTTGTGTCATAAAGTTTTCTTAATATTAATTTGCAAAGCTACCGAATATCTACTTTGATTTTAGTCGAAATTAATTTTGAGAATTTATGTCATTTTGAGAAAGTTTTGTCATTGAATCGCGCAATACAGTAAGTTTTTTGTTGAAGTGTCATCATTATTATGATAGTATTCCTGTTTTTAATTTTGTAAAGTATATACTAAGTAAAAAATATACTAAGTTGGTGATTTTCAATTATTAAAACTATGCCATCTTTTTTATTATTAAATTTATATATTAATTCATTAATCTTGTTTTTGAATATTAAATTATATAAAGATTCATAAATTTATATATATATCAATTCATTATTTACTATTAAATATTATTAAATACCTAAATTAAATGAAAATAATTTCTTACATTTAACATTCTTGAAACATTTGTTTCCTTCCTAAAATAAAGTAATAATTTAATTATACATAAATATCTTAAATTACCGTTTCATTAAAAACTTTTCGTCTCTTGTTGGATATTTTCATCAATGACTTGCTCTGTAAAAGAAGTTAAATTAATAAAATATTATTTTGTAGAATATAATATTTGTACTGATTAGTAAAATTTAATTTGAATTAATGATAAATTAAAACAAATTGCCATTGTTACTAGACAATTATTGTTCGTATATAACTAAAGAAATATGTATAGTGATCAACTAGAATATTCTTTTATTTACTTTATGTAACTAAACAATTTTTTTAGTTGGTAACGAATGTTAAGCTAATATATAAATTAAATGAATATAATTTCTTACATTTAACATCCTTGAAACATTTGTTTCCTTCCTAAAATAAAGTAATAATTTAATTATACATAAATATTTTAAATTACCGTTTCATTAAAATCTTTTCGCCCCTTGTTGGATATGTTCATCATTTGGACGTATTAATAAAAGCCTTATGGTTTGTGAAAATGGATCATTTTCAGGTGGACCATCAAGTAAATTTTAAGAGGAAGATAAACCTTTTAAACCAGATGTTAAATGGAATTTGAAAATATGTATCATGGGTTTCAAAATAGCTCCAAGTTAAGTTATTACCAGTTTGGAAGATAATAAGTGGAAAAATTATAAAAAATGCTTAAATTTAAGATTTAATAAAAGTTTTACAAAATATTTAGTTTCATGTTGCTATAAAGTTATTTTCAAATAATTTAAATTCAAATAATCAATATAATTACAAACAGTTATTATATATTAGGCATTAGTTTCATTAATGTTAATAAATATTAATTACCGAGGACAAGTTTCTATGAAAGTTATATGAAATATGAGATTTCCAAAAGGAAACCTTCAACAAATTGTAGATAGAAATGATAATTATACGATAATATTTTTCAAAACAGGAAATACTCGAATAATTGGTTGTAAAAAACTTGTTGAGAGTATACATCAGGGGTGGCTAACAAGTCGATCGACCGGTCGACCGGTCGATCACAAGGCCAATTTTGGTCGATCTTCGTTTACTAAAATCCAATTTTTCAAATCAAAGTCACAATTAATTAAAAAAAGTAATATTCTTCAACACTGACTATCCACCAAATTCAGAACTGAGGAAACATAAAGTTAAGGATCTTATAACTTGATTAGCAAATCAACAAAGCGTTTTTAAAAAGTCAAGGGTGAGGTCATAAGCAGTAACTACTGCATCATTTAAAGTAAGCTATCTCTTAGCAAAAAATGCAAGCCATTTTCCGAACGGTGAATTTGTAAAGAAATTCACCAGCAAGTGTTAGCTAATAGGAGACTAAACACAAAGAGGTAATGGACGTAGCATTTATAATTGTTAAATCAATTCGAGGAAGTTCCCTCAAAAGGCGTCTCTTCCAACTGCAGAGGTAAATTTCCGCAACGATTTCGTGATTTATTGCCCGAAATTACAGGTTTTCTTCGCGAAGATGGAAACTGTGAAAATTTAAAGGATGAAACTTGGCTTAGTGACTTGACATTTATTACCGATATTACTTCAATATTAAGTCATTTAAATTTAGAATTACAAGGTAAAAATAAAACAGTAATTGATATGATTAGCTGCATAGACGCATAAATTTCAGATATATTTCATATAGATCAAAAGGCATTAGAAAATGAAATTATAATTTTGCAAAATAACTTAAACCTACAAGCCAGAAAATCTGAAGAAGATTTTTGGAAATATGTCAGCCGAGAAATTATCCCAATGTCACCAAATGGAGCGAATATATCTATTCTTGTTTCAGATCTACATACCTTTGCGAATCGGCATTTTCATACTTGAAGCTAACGAAGACTAAAGAACGTTTTGTCCTGGCTGATTCCCATACAGAAGACTCATTATTAATATCTTTGTTGGTTAGAGACATGCAAACTCACTGTACATTATAATATTAAAGATGTTCAACTTCAATCATAATTGACAGTCACTATTAACATCAAACAAAGAATTAATTTGCAATATATGTCCAGGAAAACAAAGTGTGTCTATTAACCAGAAATTGCGACTCGAGTTTTATAATCCATTGTGTGTAAATTTATTTTCTAGTGGGAAAATAGTTATACTTGGATTAAAAACTTTAAATACCGATTGGATTGTCAGCAAAATTTTAAAATATGTAAAAGATTTGATTGGTTCACAAAAACTATAAATATTGTAATAACAATCGTTTCATTTTATAATGACTCAACTTCCGGATATCGGTAATATTTCATCATTTATTTTATTTTGTATAGAATATGAGATTGAACTTCTTATTAGTAGAGTGGTTGAGATTTATCCTGAAATCAAAGATGATATTATGAATTGTGCTCCAGAAATTGTATCCAACAAAATATTTCAAGTAACCGGAATGTACGTGAATATACTAGTATAAAAATTACAAATAATAACAACTTTTATTAAACTAAGTTAAATTACTTTAGTTGCAATATTTTGTATCTTCTGTTTTCTAATACTGTTAGGAATAGGCCCTTGGTTTAAAATAATTGAAGTAATAAAATATTACTAAAGATATATATAAATTTAAATTAGAAATAAATTAAGTACTAAAAATAGAAATGCATCTGGGAAAATTACCAAAGGTAGAAATATCTTTGGTAGTTGTATGATGAAGAAACTCCATAACTAATATTTTTATAATTACTAAAAATAGAAACCCTGTTTTAAAATTATATGAAAGAGCGATCGAAACTGTCATTAGGGAGGAGAAAAAAATTAAATCACACAAAAATAATACAAAGGGCGGCTGGACAAAATGTTATGTGGACAAAATGTAATGGACACAATGTATTGGACAAATTCTGGGTGGCGAATGACTATACAATGTTTTGCCATTCTATATCCTTGTTTTACAAGCCGACACCAAAGTTCAATCGGCTGGCAGAATGAAGACGGCCACACGAGGCCCACATCTACAACCGCACGTTGTACAGTATACATGTGTACACATAATTATATAGTATAACCCATCCCAAATCAATAAACGTACAGAATGCGAGACTTCGCAGTAGGGGAGAAAAGGCAAGAAATCCTGACCTTGAAACCTGATCTCAATCCAGTCTCGCTTGTCGTCGATCTTGAGCTGGCTGCAATTCGAGCTTTTCAGCACACATTTCAAGCAGCAACCATCACTGGCTGCATGTTTCATTTTGGTCAGTGTGTTTGGAGAAAGGTACAAAATTAATGAAATCCTTGAGTCTTATGTGATAGTTTAAATCTTCTCTGGAATATTTGTAATCGATTTCGTCTTTTTTTAATATATGCAAAGATGAAAGAAATGCTATGATGAGTAATTTTACTTCTCATTAATTTAAACTACTTTTAAATTTTGACTGACATTTAGTAAGCAGTTATGCGGACACGGCAGTACCCCCTTACATCATCCCCTTCCCTATGTCAATGTGAGGGAAAATTTTGGTCTCAGGGATTTTTTACAGTAATTTATGATAAGTTTTTTTTAAGAAACAACGACTTCTGAGAAATTAAAGTAATAATTTTTAAATTAAGTAAAGCAGTAATTTTAGATTAAGTAAATTAAAAATAAATTAATTTTAAAAGATAATATATTTTTAAAAAATGTTAGCGCGTGAAAATTTTAAAAATGATGTAGTGAAATTTTTAAAGCAAATTTTTTAAAATAAATAAAAAAAAAATGATGTGTTAAATCAAGAATGGTGTGTTAAAAATGAAATTTTAAGTATATTAATATAAAAAGTTCTTTTAATAAATTAGAATTGATTATGTAATTGTCGATTAACACAAAATCGGAAATATTATGTAATAAATGAGTAAACTGAATTTTAGAAATTAATTTATGTGGGGGTGTCAAAAAAAGTAATCGAAAAAATGTAAACCTTCCCCTCTATTCGACAAAAAAAAATTGTGAGAATAGAGGATTCTTTCAGGATCTCGAGTGCTCATACTATTACTAATGTTGCTTTCTAAAGAGAAGAGATTGGTTATCTCATACCATCCTGAAACGCTATTTTTAAGTATCAAGGTTGGCCATTAATTTCGCCAACAGCTGATCAATGTGATTTCCTATTATTTATCCGTGATTTACCCGATTGGTTATTACTTTTTACCTAGTTTAGCCTTAGTTATTTTAATTAGTGTAGCACAGTAAAAAGTACTGATACTCTTGTGTTAATTAATAATGAACAAATCAATAACTTTGCGTACCCGTTTTCCGGTTAAATTCCACAAGATCGAATAATAATAAATAATTCCAAAATGTAGCAAATTAGTAGATGATTTAAAGTAGAAAATTTATTTAAGAAAATTTGCGATATTGTTGGGTACCTGGGGAAGTATCATGCTTTTAGGGCGAATCTCCTCAAGTATCCGACACGATTTAGCAGTGATCTCCCACGTGTGTGCCCATGTCGTTGAGTCATGTTGGTGCTGCGCACATGGGTCGGAACTTACGAACAGGTGAGCCCTTGTGTTAGGACTACTACTCGTAACATTCACAATACGAGTTATCGAATGCCAATAGAAGGACTTACATCTTAGTTTGATAAAAACCTATCTCTGGTTACTGAGATCCAACTTCTATTGCCGGGTGCAACGCTAAGGGGAACATTATTCCCTACCGGATTACATACAATAACCTGACAACATATCAATCAATTCGACAATTTTCTATTAATTAGTACAGGAGAGAATACAAATAATCCAGCAAAGAGGTTCATAAAATTTACAACATTCAAATCAGAAATAGTTCAGGTTTCCTTTACTTCCATTCTTCGGCAATCATCGCGTCGATATCAACCTGTCACTGAGGATCGATTTAGGGATCGGTCTGAGATGATGGAACCACTCGATAAGTTGCTGTAGAGATTGATTCGGCCATATCTTTATTGGGTGAAGTCATCTTTGCCGTCTGCGCAGAAAGTAAAGTGGCTTCGAGAGCTGCCATCTCATCTCGTCGTCTTTTCGTGCGCTCTGCCCGAGTAGGGTGCTTCCTCTTTCGTGAACTTGATTGTACTACCTGTTTTGGAGGAGAGCTCGGATTAGCAGATGCTGACGTTTTAAGATGGACATTTGATGGTTCATGGGCTCGTGATGCACCGTCAATATGGGACTAACGATTGGGGGTAAATCCGGACCGTGACATTGACAGGCAGAAGATTACCCCTCGCCCATTCGATGGTGTAAAGGAAACACATTGACTTTGTCCAAGACTGGATATTCCCTAACTCGGTTTTTCAGTTCTGCTTCGGAATAAACTTTATGTAGATCCTCAGACTGGGCTTTGATTGTGAGCCTCTGACATCTACTCTCTTCTAATAGACTGTCCCTACAATGTTCCAGTCTCAAGATTTTCATGGTGGATTCTTTCATCTGTGGCTGGGAGAACCACGTTGATTCTAGCATAGCAATACGCTTTTTGAGAGCCCCGATATAATCTTGTAACCTCTGTATATCTGTATTCTTATCGACACACGAGAAGCAGGGTCTCGGGCCGCGCGGTGGCAAATTCGGTTCTGACATGCTAGAAAGAATAATTCATAAGTATAGAAGGAAATGAGTGTGTTGGGTTATTGAGTTGGTGACATTATTTGTAAATTCAAACCTTTAATCTGGCTCCAAAGCGTGTTTATTAATTCGCAATTCAACACTCTCGAACACAATAAGCTTTATTAATATCCACACGTGATAGTACAAATTTCAATTACAACCAATTAACTATAAACCAATTTATCACACAGAACTTATTTCGATACTACGTGAAGAATAGCCCTTTCTGTAACCACAACAATAATCACTAGCCGTCAACTACTCAATTACAGAATATGTTGATCGATTGTTCTATTTGCTTTGACCACACAATTTATTTACTCCACTTTTACTTTATGTTCTTGTCACTTCTTTTTTCACTCTGTTTTGATTCCCCTTTCTACTCTGTCGTCTCTAATTTTACTCTACTTTTTGCCTCTAATTTCGTTTCGTTTTGCTCTCAACTTCGTTCTGTTTCCGTTCTACTTTTCGCTCCAAATTTTTGTCTAAATTTGCTCTCAATTTGTTCTCAATCTGTTCTGATTTCTCGTCCAGCAGTTTTCCTTTATATAGTTGTTTTGCTTCTGGCACTGGCGACAGATTCTGTTTACCATCTTTCTTTTCCTCTACATCAGCCTTATCTCTGACAGATGTCGAGATATTTTTCCATTTTCCTTTTCTGTTAAGCCGCCTTCTCCCGACAATTTTGCTATATTTGACAGACTGTCAAGATACGGCTTTTTCCTTTATTTTGTTTTTTCTGGAATTTGAAATTCCACCTTCATTTGGACCTTTTGTTTTAATTTCTTGTTTGTTTCCTTTTATTTGATTTATCTTTCTCATTTTTAATTTCTTTTTACTTCTGTTTTCTCTTCTGAGTTCCCATAGATCGTCCGATTTGTCATAACGATCTTCCCCCAGGTAATTTATTTATTTATTATGTTATTTTTCATTTAGGTATCCTCAACAAGTGTTATTTATCGTGCCCTCAGCAATTTATCGACACTAGATGACCTGCCGTATGATAATGACTCGTCAACATTTCATATTTATTAATTGTTGGGCTAGAAGCCACAAAAGTTGAAGTGAAATTAGAAAAGTCAAGAAACGGTGATTAGTCATATAAAAGCAATATCCCTATAAGTAACTTAAAAAAGAGACCAGAATTAAATAAAATAAACCAAAATAGCCAAATAGAAAAGAAATTAATTGATAAAAAAGGGAAAACATTAATCTGAAAATCAATCTAATGATACCGAGATATAAGGTCTAAGAAATCCAAACCAAGTAACCCGAGCAAAGAAATACAGAAAAATAATTAAATAGAATAATAACAAAATAACGAGGAAGCAAAATGAATAAGAAAATTAATCTTAAAATATGAAATAAAAACAAAAGAATTAAAACAACAACCATACGTAGAAACTACAATAAAAACTTATTAAAAAATAGGAAAAAATGGAAAAAGAAATAAATGAATAAAATAGGTAAATAAAATAATTAAATAATTTGAGCAAAACCAATAAAAACCCAAAAAATAAGATAATAATAAAATTACACGCCAACCAAGTCCTGATTGGACGAAAATTATTATATAAGGCGGTCGTTAAATTAGTTAAGTAACTTCAAAATTTATTATACAGGGCGACCTAGCAAACTATCAATTACTTCTAAAACTCATTACAGAACTCAATCAGGAACTCAACTTCAACAAATTCCAGATATAATTTAGATAGAAATACTAGTATAAAAGTTTATTTTGCGACAACGAGAAATATATCACCAAGAGCCTTAATTATAATCCGAGGATATCCATTTGAAGCACCAAAAAACTTTTCCAATTTTACTCGATGAGAAATCACAGTCAACGAAGAAAGGTAAATTATGTTGGATTGATTGCATTTTATTCATTATAATTATTAAGCATTGTAGTTTATTATATAAAATATTAGCATGTGATAATAGTTCAGTTTTCTCTTCACGATGCCTGACGACGGTATTGCTTGGATTTCTGCGCATGGATTCCGGTCATTTAGTAAATGTATGGAGAAACATTTTATGTATCTCAATTATTATGAAACTACCAAGGATTCCAAATGATGTTCGAGAGAGAAATTATTTATTTTACAATGAGGGTTGCAAGATGATTTGCGTTAATTTGGTTGATAGATATATCTCGGAATCGTCATGCGCAGGACAAGGAATATGGTCACCAGTGAGAAGTTATTCATTTTAATTTATTCTTTTTCATTTTTTCATGTTCATTTATATTGTATGAAATTTAAAGCATTTGATAATTTAATAATTCATAAAATTTGAAATGAAGTCAATTCGTCTGGCACGGTAGTTCGATAGTAGTCGGTATTTGGATCACTTATACCGGTGGCTTTCGAGTGGACCGTGAAAGGTGGAAAGACTTGTGTGAGTGGATAAATTCTGTAAATAAATAATTTTTCGTCGTCATCTTCAGAGTGTGAGCAGGGCATCTGATCGAGTAGTTATCACATAGGCCCAACATTCTGCGGAATTTTCAATCTTTCCATAATTCGAACCGTAACGTATAGAACTACTTCGTCAACACTTAATAGAGATCTTCATTTGTCGATTATGGATATAGCATTAGGAAATCATCGTTGCAGATAGTCGGAGTAATTTTCTTTATCATCACAGTCACTTTAATCATTAATTTAGCGATATAATTTTCCAGCCAGCAAAGGTGTACTTTCCTTGATAGAAATTTACGAATTACGAGCACGTTAGAGTTCCATAGTAGATGTCAGAGGATTTCGGATTTTCGTGTCGACACTGATAAAACGGTAGAACGACGAATCTTTGATGCCGTAGACGTACAGACCAACAGGATATAGAACTTTCGTTCGTGTAAATAATTCATCAACGATCATCTCTTTATTATTCGAATGGATTATTGAAAACCACTTCATCGATTTTGAAGCCCACTGTCATGCTAGGAGATTTCGGTTACGACATCCTGTTTGGATAAATGTAGTCAGCGAAAGTTATACTCGTCAATTAGAAAACCATCGGTAATGGAATGAAATTGCTTTAACATCACATAAATAACGGGAATAGAATAATCGACATGTCGGTGGATCGGTCATAAACAAGTGTATTCGAAATAAGTAATAAACAACCAAATCTGAATAAAAATCTAAACAAATAGAATGATAAACATTATACCGCTTATATAAAATATTCCAGTGAGAATTTAATGAATTAAAATAGATGGCATCTACTCAATACCGCGAAACAGATAAATACACAACCCACAATAGGGTCGAAAGTAACCGCATAGAACGTGATAAATCTTAACAACAACAATCGATGGTTAACTAACGATAACATTTATATGAAAGTTTAGTTTCTTTATTAACTATAACTTGAAATGCTAACAATACAACGAGATTTGACTTTCTAATTAAAGTTTGTCAGTTCTTACAAGTAAAATTAATTTTCTGTATGATCAAGCCCCTTTCTACTATTAAAGGCATTTGTAAATATCAGTTAATATTTGTAAATATAAGTTAATAAGTTATTATAAGTTAAGCACACCAATAGAGAAATAATACCGAGTTATCTTGTTTGTGTCTAAGAGCGTGAAAGCTCCAGTAACTATTTAAATGTCTGTGTAGCGTCGAGAGAGACGAATTATCGATAGTTCCTATCTTCTAGATATGTCAGAACCAAATCTACCACCAAAAGGGCCGAGACTGTGTTTCTCGTGCTCAGACAAGAATGAAGACATAAGAAAACTACATGAATATATAGGGGCTCTGAAAAAGCGTATCGAAACGCTGGAATCTACGTGGTTCTCCCCGCCACAAACGAAATATAACTTCAACTAAATTATGAAATATTTAAATTTCTTAAAAATACCTTGTTTTACTATTCTAATTTGTTAATTATTATTTGTGAATATTATAATTTACCGGATTATATTATTCATGTGAATTGATTTAAATTTTAAGCCACAAACTTCTTGGCGAATGTGATTGTTGGCCACAGGGAAAGGCTCAGTCGGCGAAGAGTTTTATTGACCTGAACTATGAGTTCTAATATCTCTTCGTCGGCAAAGTCGTTCTTGAGGGCTCGTTCAACTATTATAATTTTTAATTTTGTTTTCTATAGGTTTCTATATATAATACAAGTTTAATGTATATTGTAATAGACTATTTTAACGTATGTAGATGACGGTAGAAGACTATTTGATTTTGAGGGGGTCATTTACAAAATTATAATTTACGTTTTCATATATAATGTAAACCTAATATACAGGGTTTTTCAATTGAAATCAGATTTTTTTCAAATGAATTCAGAATTTTTTCAAATGAAATCAGAATTTTTTCAAATGAAATCAGAACTGTTTTAAACGAAATCAAATTCAAATATGTATATATAATATCCATAAAATATTAATATTTTTCAAAATCAATGAACCATAAGACACCTCCAACAAAAAAATCACAATTGTGCAATGCTGCGAGAAAACTTATATGTATCAAATTTGATTCCGGCCAAAGCGTAAAAAAAATTGCTGCAGATCTCGTTATGAACTATAAAACTGTTTATAGTATTATTAGCATTTACAAAACGACAGGAAGGATTGATAAAATGGAAGATAGAGGATGCAAGTCCAAAAAATTGAGCGAAGAGCATTTAGTTTTTCTAAAAGAAAAAATTTCCGATGATTGTTCTACTCCGTTGAGAGGTATGAAAAGAAGTTTGAGTGAGTCTATGAATGTTAACGTATCGTTGGCCACAATTCATAGGTCAATCAAAGACTTTAATTTCTCTTTAAACGAGTAGCCTTAATTCCCGCTGCCCGCAACACTGCGGAAGCTATTGAGCGCAGGTATGAGTATGCCAATGAATATTTGGCATTAAACGAGGACCATGTCTTTTTCCTTGATGAAAGCGGTTTCAATTGCTCGATGAGATTGGGATATGGACGAAGCGAAGTAGGGTCGCCTGCTCGCAAAGAAGTGAGAAGTATACGAAGTTAAAACTATTCAGTGTGCGCAGCAATCAGCAAAATGTCGATTTTGAATTTTGAAGTTGTAGAAGGTGGATACAATGCAGAGAAGTTTACAAATTTTGTCTCCCAATTTATAGGAAATCTACGATCGAAAGGAATATCGACAGGTACGATTATAATGGATAATTGTACAATACATAAAAGTGTTGGCGTACGCGATTTGATCAACAATTCTGGATTTACGTTACGCTCTTTACCACCTTATTCGCCGCAATTAAATCCGATTGAAGAGTGTTTCTCGAAATGGAAATCAATTGTCAAATCGGCTAACGTTCTAAATGTAATCGAGTTGAAAAACGCTATTCGATAACCACGGAGGATTGTATCGGATTTTTCAACGACACGAGAAGGTTTGCATTAAAGGCGGTAAGAAGAGAAGAATTCTGATTAAAAGTTTTAACTACCAATTTTACTCTATCATGATTTCATTTAAAGTGTATATAATATTTTATTACCCATAAAAATTCTGAATTCAATTTAAAACAGTTCTGATTTCTATTAAAGAAATTCTGACTTCAATTGAAAAAATTCTGATTTCATTTGAAAAAATTCTGAATTCATTTGAAAAAAATCTGATTTCAATTGAAAAACCCTGTATATTGTCATAAACCAATTTAGGATATTTGGATGATGGCTAGTGACTATATAATTTTAGGGGGGGGGGGGGGGGGGAGTCATTTACAATATTTTCAATTTATATTTTTATATAATATGTGAAATTTATATATATTATGATAAGTTAATTTAGGACATTTAGATGATGGTTAGTGACTATATAATTTTAGGGGGTCATTTACAAAAATTTTCAATTTATAATTTTTTATGTAATGTGAACTTAACACATATTACAATAGGCTAATTCGGAATATTATAGGACAGTTAGTGACTATATAACTTTAAGGGGGTCCTTTACGAAATTTTAAAGTTATAATTTTATATAATATAAGTTTTACTTTTAGGAATGATATGGATTTAGAAGTTATATTTTGAGTATTTATAATTTAGAGATAATATGAATTTATAAATTATATTATACTGTAAATTTATAAGTTACAATTTAAGAACAACATGCGTTTACAAGTTATAATTTTAAGTAGAATACAAATTTATAATTTAAGAGTAATATGCATTTATAAGTTCTATTTTTAAGCATGATAAAAATTATAGTTTATAATTTAAGAGCACTATACATTTATAAATTATATTTCTGAGCATAATATAAAGTTATATTTTATAATTTAAGAGTAATATATATTTATAAATTGTGTTTCTAAGCATAATATAGAGTTATAGTTTATATTTTCAAGCTAAATGTAATTTATATTCTAGGAAGTTATAAGCTAGGATATACAAATTATAGGTTGTAATTTAGGAATATCTTTCCGAGTATCATACAGATTCATAATTTATAGTTTAGAAATGCATTATTAGTTTCAAAATTATGATTCAGATTTTCTAAGTTCATAATTTATATAATCAATTTATAATTTATAAGTATGAGTTAGATTTTATAAGTTTATAATTTACATAATCAGTTCATAACTTACATTTCAACTTTATGAAATATTTCATAAGCTTTATAATTTATTTATATATATAATACCATTAGGTTATACTTTATACGTTAGATTTATAATTTATGAATAACAGATGATAGCTTTTCGAAATTAATTCAGAGGTCTTTTTAAATTGCAACCATACTACACTGGTGCGTACGTCGAACGCTTTTGCAAATGTCACCATGATTAGTTTAATGACATAATTACTTTATTTATTGTTACAGAAAATGTATTCAGATTAATTACTGATGAGTTCGACACACGCACGTTAATGATAATAAGATACTTGATATATTACTAATAACAGCCTACATTAGTTTTGCCGTACTGAGCTGTGATTATTTTAGGTCTGAGATCTACTCTGATTATCGTCTTATTGTATTGTATTGTAGTGATTTTTATTGTAGATTTTTATTGTGTTATTGCAATGAAAGTCAGGAAGATTGCTTGTTTACACGGCCCCACTGTGACCGCTACGGCAAGCCTTACGTTATGTAGAGTCAACATTTTACTGCTGACTTAACTCCATGGCAGAACCATGAAGTGGTGCGACCTCCTAATGACCGAACAAAAAAGGTCATAGTAGTAATAATACCTGTCTGCGTGCATGATGTAGTTGAAATGTTTGAACATGATTGAATGTAACACTGATCAGAGTCGCAGAGTAGGTAGTTAGTAGCGTATGGCAACAATTGGGGAGGGGGGGTAATTTAAGGTCTCAGGATGTTTTCAATAGAAAGAGGTGGTCTACACTAAAAAAGCGTGGTAAATTAGGATAAATAGGTAAATAATGGTCCAAATTATTAAATTACATCAAATTATGGGCTCAGATTTTTTGAGGTAAAGTAAAATATGGGTCTAAAATGGATTACAGTAAATTCTGGGTTCAAATTATGAAACTAAAGTAAATGATGGGTCTAATAATTGAATTAAAGTAATCAATGGGCTCAAATAAGTAAATTAAGTTTCAAATTAGTAAATTAAGATCCTAAAAAATTAAATTAAAAATAAGTAATCCATGGGTACAAATAAGTTAATTAAGGTTCTCTAAAATATTAAATAAATTAATCAATGGGTTCAAATAAGTAAATTAAGGTTCTAAAAATAATTAAATTAAATTTAATTAAGGTTCAAAATTTAAAATTAAGTATCAATGGTACAAAACCTTTAAATTAAAGTTAAATAAGTAAATTTAAGTAATGTATAAGTAAATTAAGTTAGATTTTTAAATTTACTTAAAAAAGTTGGAATAATAGTTGGTGATTTGAATTGAAAATTTTAAATGAAAATTTTTAACGTGATTTTTTAAGATAATTTTAATAGACTTTTTATGAATATTTTTCAATGTTAATTTCAGATGAAAATTTTTATGTATTTTTTTCAATAGTAATTAAAGATGCAAATCAATGTCAATTAATCATTCACTACATTGAAATTATTGGTTAAATATGTACATAAGGGTTATATTTGGTTTTAATTATGGTAAAAAATTTTAAAATAAAGTAATACAAGGATATAGGTAAATTAATGTTTTATTGTTAAATTATAGGTTCAAAAATTTAAATTAAAATTTATTAACAAAAATTTGAATAACCCACACACTTCTGAGAAATAAAATTTAAATGAAATTTTAAGAAATAATTTTTAATAGAAACTTTTTATGGACTAATTTTTTTTTAAGTTAAATTTTAATTGAAATTTTTATGGTTTCATTTTTTAAGCTAATTTTTAAATAGAAATTTTAATGAATTAATAATTGTCAAAGACCAATTTAAATGGAAATTTTAATGATAATAAATAATAATATAAATAATAATAAAAATATAGTAATAAATAATATTAATAAAAAAATAATAATAATGATAATCATATAAAAAAAACAATAAAAAATAATATTAATAAGAATAAAAATATTATAATAAAATAATAATAATATTAATAAAAATAATAATAATATTGATAAAATACTAATAATATTGATAAAAAATAATTATAATAATATTAATATTAATAAAAATAATAATACTTATAATCATAATAAAAATATATTAATATTAATAAAATATTAATAATAATAATTAATAATAATATAATAATATATAAATAATAAAAAATAAATAGTAATAATATAAATAGTATAAAAAAAATAATAATGATAATAATAATAATAATAATAATAATAATAATATAATAATCAACAATCAGATACCAACAACTAACAGGTACAACTATCAGGTACCAAGTACTTACAACCGCCTACCAATTACATGTACTATTAACCAAGTAAAAAAAACAACCAACTAAGTATTTCTTTATTGTATTTTATCAAATGATTTTTAAATTATTTTTTTATACAGTTCTATAATAATTTTAATTACAATCATAGAAAAACCTTTTCTAAATGTCTAAATTTAACAATAATGATAGAATTTCATCAAAATAAATAAATTGTCAACTCAACACACGCGCATTGATGATAAGTTACATTACAATGGAAGACTATAGAATTTTAATTCACAAAACATCTTCTTTTAATTGATTACTACTGACTATTATTGCAAAGTAAAATTTGCGTAATAAATCTTATTGTTGATCAGTTTTATTATATATACTCTGAGTTTATCCGACAGGATGTTTTGACCCCCTAAGGGTATTGGGTCATAAGTTACTGATCGTAAGGGTATTAGTCATAAAGGTACGGTTTGTAATGGTATTGGTCATAAAGGGTACTAATCGTAAGAGTATTAGTCGTAAGGGTTCTGGTCGTAAGGGTATTGGTAACACTCAACTATTTACTAACAACCAACTACTTACAACTACAACTTTCGTAATAATAATCAGTTAACAAAATCGTACTTGCTACCAAGTACAAGATACCAACAACGTAGTATCATCTACCAGCAACTTACGAACACGTGTTTTCAACTAGATACGAGTACTTACAACAAGATAATACAATCACTATCAGCAAAATACTATCAACCAATAATTAAACTAGTTACCAGTATCAACTAACAACACATAAAATTAATAGCAATTAAATACAAAATTCTTCATCCGATACAATATATTCTTGTCATCATCTACAACTAAACTCGATGAATCAGATACCAAATACTAACAACCAACTACGTACAACCAACCAACTAATGATCTTTAAAAAAAACTCTTCACTTGAAAAATTGGATGAAAAAGTAATAAAAAATGCAATTCATTAATAACTGATTACCAGTACTTGTAAGATTTTCCAATAACTAGATAAAAATTAAATAAATCATTGTAAAAATTTAAAATTTTCAAAATAAATATCATAAAAATGTAATTAATGGACGAAAGACTTTAAATTCTAACCATTAATAATCCAATAAATAAAAAAAATACTAATCTTCAAGTTAATCACTAAGATAATAAGATAATAAATCTAGTATTAGATTGAATAAATTATTTGAAATAAATTAATTTTAAATATTTTCTTAAAAGTAATACACGTTATTCAAAATCTATTTACTAATCCTCAATTATACACAAAATTCATATGAAGTCATTACGATCATCATGTCGTCAATCTAGCACTAAAAATAATATCATTAAATTCCAAAAGAGATAGATAACTAATGATAACATCTAATAAACCAGTAAATTCATTTAAATGTCAATAATTGGTATATCCACGTATTTCCTACTAAAATCATCTAGAAAGCATCAAATTTCCATGAAATATCACGCACTGTCTTTAAAGATAAGTATTTTATTCGATAAGTACCCTTAAAGGCTATATATTTCCCTCAGACTAATAAGATTCCTTAAAATCCCCTTTAAAATGACTATAATTCTAACTTTAATTCCTATTATCACGAATAGTTCCCTATAAAACATGTAAAATAATTAACTCTAAACAATTTATAAAGTCTAATATAAAAAAAAAAACTGTTTATATTATATTTTTGTTCTAAAAATAAATCACTGTACTCGAAATTTAAAATAAATATTGCTTGAAATTTAACTGTACAATATAACCGAGTAGTTGCATAGAAAGATTAAATTTATCCATATTTCTTCAAATGATCATTTTTACCGATATCAACCGATTTAATTACTAATTAAAACACCCGATAAATTTCTTTTCAATAAAGATGAATTTTCTTTAGTCAATGTTTTAAGTCAATATTTCTCTCAATTTTTGTCATTCTCCGTCTAAATAAAAATAAAAATGTCAATCTTTATTATCCTGTAAAGATTTCAGTGTCAAGACCAAGTAAATCGATCATTAATCCCTACTGTAATAAAACAATGTTCTAAACATTAATCTAAATTAATTTACTGTGAATTCATTACAATCTAATAAAACGATATAATTTCAAATTATTATCGATTCATAACCGACTAATGTATTGCAATTTCCCTTAAAACATTGTTATTTTTTACCAACATCATCCTTAAAAAATCATATATTCCCATCTTAACCCATCCTTCATTAATCCAACCGATTATATTCCCTTAAAAGACCATATATTCCCACCTAAACCGATGTCTCATTAAACCCAACCGACTATTTTCCCATCTAAAACAGATCTCTCATTAAATCTAACCGACAATATCTCATCTTAACCGATCTCTCACCAATATTTCTACCCCTTTAAACATCTATCCGACTATATCCCTTAATTCTACCCACTTGAATCCTCCTTTAATTCAATCAATCCTCTTAAATTCTTAGAGAATTCTTCAAAAATATGAATTTTTATTAACTTTATCGACATCCAAAATACATCTATGAAATAATTTAGTACCTAAATTCATGTAGTAAAAATCAAAATTCACTAAAGTTTTCTACAAATATTTCACCCCTCAAATACCTAACTAGAGATGTCATATATTGATTGATCATAATTCTTCATCGATTCATCCAATCATTTTCAAGCAATAATAACAAACTAAATCATAAATTTCAGTATATCTTACAATAATTTTCAAGTAAATTTGAACTCCTTGATAAAGTTAACTGGTTTCTTAGCATATGTTTTTTAAAAGTTCATCAATGTGTAAATGGAAATATTCTTATAAAATTATTGAAAAAATTATTTAGTCAAATGCATTACAAATTCATCTAAAATTAAACCTATTACTTGATTATTAACCTAACAGTCATTAAAAAAAATAATTTTTATTTAAAATTTAACAAATTATCAAGAAATTCAATTAAAATCATCATTAAAACTTTAAATTTTTAATAAATCATCATGAAATTCTTAGAAAATATATGAGAAAAATATTTAGTCAAATTCAATTACATTACAAAGTCATATCCTATCACTTTATTATTAACCTAACTGTCATTAAAAATAATTTTTATTTAAAATTAAAAAACCAATCAATAAAAATGCATCCAATTATCAAGAAATTAATTAAATTTATCTTAGAACTAACTTAAAATTTTTAAATATTCATTCAATCCACATGAAATTCACGAAAATGATAAAAATTCACAAAAACCATCAACTCTAAAAAAAAATTACTAATGAATACCTTAAACACCAAAATTTATCTAAATAATCTTTCGAATTAATTCATTAAAATTGAAGACAACACGCTATATTTTGTCATTACATTCAATTAAAATTAAATAAATCAAGATAAAAACTTTGATAAAAAATATTATTCTAAAATGGTTAGAATTAACACTGTAGTGTTCTTTAAATCTAATTAACTTAGTCATAATTTTCTTTAATTATTACTACCAATTCTCATCATCTTTCAAAATTTATTACTTAATATTAAATTGCATCCTTTAATTTACTTCATTTAAAATTTTTGCATTTAATTTACCAAATATAGCATTTAATTACTTTTTTTTTAAAAATATATCTCTTATTATTATTTCATAAAAAATCTATTTAAATTTATCATTGAAAATTATTTCAAAAAAAAATTTGCATCTCAAATTGTCAATTCTCATCGTTGATAGTTTTTCAAAATATTTGACAATAAATTATTACTGTAATTTTAAAATTTTTACTNAGTGATGTAATATAGTACAGTAGTCTCTCCTATTATGTGGTTGACATTTTACAACACTCCCTCCTATTACGTTGAAGATTTCGATATACCGCGGTTTTGTACGACAATAGTTCAACAAAGCTACATTTCAAAGTCAATGGGAAAATTTTCAAATAAAGAGGATATTCGACCTATTACAACAACAAAAATTAGTAAAGCCACTAATGTTTGACAATGAATGTTAAAATTGTTTACTAATTTTGATATTTAATTGGTTCATTTGAATTTATTTTTTTATTGGAAAACAGTTCATAATTTTTTTTAATGAACTATCTTATATTTTAAATTTTTCTAATTTATTCGATTAAAGTAATTTCTTAAAAATTCAACCATGTGTATCATGAAACTAATGTTATTCCAATTTTTCCTAATAAGAATATTATAATGTGCCACTATGAAATATCTTTATTGTCATTTTTATATGGAAGAGATGGAAGGAAAAAAGAAAGTATTTGTAATAATTCTGATTAGTAAATCTCTATTTTTTTGTTAATTTTTTTGATATCATTTATTATCATTGTGAGAAAATATCGAAAATTAAAGAATTTTGATTGTTCAAAATACAAAATACCAATTAATTCATTTTTAGAAGATTGTCATCTATCTTTAGCTGATATTTGAATAGTGATACAAAATCTAATTTTTCCTATGAGCTACAATTTGTAAATTATTTTCTGCATATTGTTTATACAAATTCAGATGTTCATTCCAAGATAAAGAATCATATTAGGCTCGACGTAATCAAAAGATAAATAAATATAGACGGAGCTAATAAGGAGACTATTCCTGATCTAATTTCTGAATTTATTTGGATTGTGATTGCAGAAATATATTCAAAGTTTTTGTCGGTCTTTTAAGAATACAATAATAAATGTTTATAATAATAATTTAACGAGTTCCCCCTTAACACTTAATATTTTAACTATTTTATTTAATAAGAATTTTGCCAAAATTATTACAGAAATCCCTTTCTTACTAGTTATTTTCATTATTTCTTCAATAATGCTTCTTTCATAATCTTCATAATCTCTGTGATGTTGTAAATACGATTCATTCATTAAGGTCATTTGAGTAGAATGAAATTTTACTCCATCCTTAAGTGTTTCTATAATAGAAATAAAGCTCTTGTTTCGTAAGACATTTTCATCCTGCAATTTATGACAATAGATTTGAGGTCGAAATCCAATAATAATAAATAATATAAAAAATCCATTGGAACGAACTTCATTTGACTTAATTTTTTTAATTTGAAAATACTTAGAAATATAAATAGAAATTTGGATAAATCAATTATTTTCATTTCTGACTGGGTATGTCTAAAAATTTATCTTTTATAAGATTATTGATTCATTATTTGGAGGTAAATTTTCCTTGGATTCTCAGGAATTTTAAAAAAACAGGACAGAAAAATTATAAAAATTATAAAAATATTGTAAAATAGTAAAATTTTAATAAGAAATATATTTTATATAACAAAAAGATATAACAAACTTTGAAAGTAACAAAAAATAATTAATTTCAGAAAAGAATAACGAAAAAGTATTTGTTTTTAATTTGTCATTATTTGTTTAAAAATAAATACAGTTAAGTGAGGAGCCGATCAAAAACGACCTTATGTAGTACAAAAGTTAAACGACACCGAAAATAAAATTCGCTTCCAATTGAAATAGGATGTATGATTATTGAAGCATCCCGTAAATTCTGCAGATTTTCAGTTATTTTTCCTGTACTCTCACATAGTTGTATTTCTTTTATCGATTTTTTGTCCAAATAACTGACGAATTTATTTCTACTTTTTTGTTTTAAGTGCTGCATTTATGGAGTCAGTCAATCTTTCATTTATATCAGCAACGAGAATTATTTGTCTAATATCTCCAGGTGAATCTTCATTTCGTATTGCCATTTTCCAATCAACCTATTGAAGAGAATAATTGCAGTTTTTGTTATAAAAATGGATTGCAAATCGAGTGATTGGAGAAACTTTACTAAAAACACAAGATCTTGATTTCTTCGTTTTTTAATGTTAAATGACAATACATCCAGCAACTATTTTGAAATATTATCATAATTTTCAAGTAAAGTATCAAGCAAGAACTTGAAAATCGCATCGCTTGTAACCAGATTTGCATCATCTGTACCCAATGTTTTAATTGGCCTATATGCATTACAAATATTTGATAGTATTGGAATATTATCTTCATTCAGTAATAGTGAGTCTAAAGTTTAAACTCTGAACCACCTATTGGAATGAAATGAATGAAGAATAGAGGGAATGGAGAATCAGTATTCGAAATGAGTCAACATTTTTTTAGAAATCTCGATCATAGTCACATATTATTCCACCTAGTCTTACAATCTAAAAGCAAACATAATTCTATATCGTGCTTTTACTTAACATGCTCTTAATTTCATTGCATTATTTTTTACTTTCTGGTAAATTATATTACTAAGTGATTGACAAATAAATATGATATTTCATGGATTGAAAATCCATCAACAACTGCAAGTCTTACCACTATTTCTACCGTAGATTGCTTTTTGTTTAAAAATGATATTAGAGGTTCATTGAAACTTTCACTACGTTGCCTGGATCAGCAGCTCTATCATTTCCAATTCTATTTAATATATTGATTTTATGAACATGTTGTAAATGTCTTATGAAACCGCTGGTTGAAGATCCCTTGCAACTTAATAATTCTTCACACATTTTGCCATTTCATCTCCTTTTTCTTAAGTTAAATGTGTCCATATTTGCCATAGAGTTTTTATTTAACTTTAATAAATATACTGTAATCGAAATATTAAATTTAAATAGCAATAGTGAAAAATATTTCAATAACTATATAAATTATTTCTAAATAAACATTTTTTGTAAATTAACTTTTTTTTAAATTAACTTACCTGTTATGTCCAGCATGTTAACGCTAGATTTACGAAACCCGCCAATTAGACTAATTTAAAATATTACAAAATAAGACAAACATTTAAATATGTTAATTTATGCTTTATATTAAAATTTTTCATAATAAATTTTTACAATTTTAAAAAAACCTCATTTCAATATATTATCATATAGATCAGTAAAAATACGAGTGCATTTTAAATAATAATAATAACAAAAATGGAAAATAACGATTTTCGATTCATTTCGTAGGATTTTGCGTTAATGTAAAATAGTTATTTTTCCCGGAAATTCTCGGGAGATATCTTTATTCAATAATAGAATTGAATAAACTCGATTTTTATCAAAATTGGAACTTCAGATTTTAGATAAATTCATAAAAAAAAATTTAAATCTTTAAATATTATAAATATTTTTCAGCAATGTTCGTTTAGGGCAGTGTTTCTCAAACTATGGGTCGCGACCCATTTTTGGGTCGCGAAAGAATTTTTGGTGGGTCGCGATGACTAGAATAACTAGAGTTAAATAGAGTTATTCTCATTAAATAAACATTTATTTTAAAATTAATCTTTGTCATGTGGGTCGCAATAAAATTTTTGGCATGAAATGTCAAAAATTTGGGTCGTGATCAAAAAAGTTTGAGAACCACTGGTTTAGGGAATGGATTAAACAATGATTATGTTGATTGATAGAAAACGCTTGAAATTTGAAAGATTCCACAACGATTCCATTAGTAAATAGTCTGAGATATAACTGGTGGGATTTTTGTAGAATAAGAATATTAAAATTAACAGATACATTCAAGCAACTTTCCAAAACAATAAAACTATAGACATAGTCATATTTTTAATTTTTAATTTGAATATTTAAACAGCACAAGAAAATTGTTATTTTTTATTTACTTGGTTTTCATGCTTTTCTAATATATTATATCATTATAAACTGTGTTGGACATAAGCAAAAAAATCACTTTATTTAAACAAAAATTAATTTTTAAAAAATAGCGGTTTTTTTATGTTTTTGGTATATATTACAATTTCAATTATCTCAATTTAAGTAATAAAAGAAATCCCCTGTAAAATTATAACTAACTAACCTGAATGTCTAAAAAACTAGAATAATCTCTTAATACCATTCTTCAATCAAAATTTTTAATTTAATTTCTTATTAGGAAAAGCTAATAACTAATTTTACCTTTCTTGAAACTCGCATATAATAACCTAGACTGTTTGATGATTCGAATTTTAATTGCTTTGTTGATTCCATGCCCAATTTGTCAGAGATCTTGGCAATGGAGAATCAGTATTCGATTTAGTTTTATAATAATACTTACCCTTGAACATTCTTTTTCCATTTGTGATTTTATTATAATCATTTGGTCTTCACATTCTATTGAAGATCATAAAAATTCGCTAATTAATGAATTATTTGCACCTTTTAAATTTTCATCTACATCACATTTCACTTTAAATTCGTGATTTTTTACAGCTTCAAAATCAAAAAACGATGTGAACATTTGTATAAAATTCTCTGTTTCTTTTATTATTTCCTAGAAAAATTATTTTAATTTTTTTACAAATATTCGCATTTAATCTAGTTTATAGATCCCCAAAATCTGGGAAAATTAGAATGTTATTCTAATTCCCAAGAGAACGGGTATAAAATCAATAAATATTTGACATTTTTTTCAATAAAAATTATTGATAGTGAAATCAATTTATTTTAAATATTAAATAACTAAAAAAGTTATTTTTAAATTTCATTAATCTTTATTTATATATCGAATATAGATCAATGTTTTTCTTTTTAATACGAATTTTCAACACTGTTTTTCAAGTGTTAATAATTGACCCATTATTTAAATAACACTTTCGTGGACCCGCTTTTAAAATTGGAGTTCTTTCATGGTCCATCTGACTAGTAAATAGGCGAAAAAAGACTGATTGAAAATGTAGCCTCATTTTTCATTTTTTTAATATATTTATTTAAGATATATAGATCTAATTAGAAATTTTAAAGCATTTATTTAAAGAAACAACAGTCAGTCGGATGTATGAGAACTTATTTTAAATATTTTACTGAAAAATTATTAAATTGATTATTAAAATTCGATTATTAAATTAAAAAATTGTATTAAATTATGTATTTAATTGTTAAGTCTAATAAATATGTTTCAGATCAGAGCCGTAGCTAGGGAAAATGGCGTCCGGGTGAGATTGAAATTTGGCGCCCCTGGTGCCAAAAGAATCCACCACTCCCATTAATTATGTACTTACAGGAATGGAATTGGTCTTGAAGAGTCAAATTAAGATGCAAAGCTATACAATGCTTAACCAAACTTATATTATAACGAAAACCAATTAATTATAAATATTTATTATACATGTGTATATACATTAATATTGAAAATTTATTTACTCCGTATTTATTAAACCTAAGTTCAGAGTTTTGATCAGAGTTGTTCAGAGTTCCTATTAAGATTACTATTATAATATATTTGAAAAGATCAAGTGATCAACTTTAACATTGAGTTCTAAATAACAGAAATTAAAGATTATCATCAATTGTCCTTCCTTCTTTCACACAATTTTCAAGATCTTTCCAGGCTAAGTAGCATTTTCCATGCTCAAAACTGTTTTCATGATCAGCCACCTTCAAATTTAGTCGCCCGTTTGCAAAAACATTTAGATAGACCAGCAAAACAGTTTTGTTTTAGTTTAACTGTTGAAAACAGTAAACATGGAAAGCAAAAAAAAAGTTAAAATTTAACATGGAAAAAATAAAGGCAAAAAAATTTAAATGATCATTTCACAGTTTGGGGCCCTTCGACTCGGCGGCCGGGGTAGTCGCCCCATTCGCCACCCCCTAATACAAAGCATAATTAGAAGCAAAAAATCTTATACTTCATAAAATCTTTCATTCATTGCGTATTTAGACATTTTATCATCTGATAAATATATTGCTTAATTGGGTAAAATATTTTAATTTAAAATTTAGATTAACCCATTAAGGCCCAGATTATTTTTACAAGGTTGTTACATGCGTTTAGTGATCTTGGTATATACTCTTACATAGGAGATAATATCTTACAATAATATTTTTTGTGTATGCAATATATTTCAATTCAATAATTGTGCAGGGAAATTTCTACATTAACAATATTAACAAAAATAGTAACAAATAAAAAATTTAAACAACATAGTCGTCATTTGACTTCCATGGGTACTAATGGGTTAAAACTTTTTGAAGTAAAAATAATAATTTTATGTCAATGCCAAAATCTTTGAGCATTTCTTTATGCAAAATAATTTTTAATGGTCCACTTTGAGAGCCGCTGAAATGAAGTGATTTAAAATTATCACATTTAAGATTATGTATAATTTATCATTTTTAATATAAAATATTAAAGCAAAGACAAATTTTTTAGTTTAAAATAGACAAATATTTTGATAACAGGTTAAATTTTTAAAATTCAAAGAATATTTTTTGTGAAATCGATTAATTGTGATTATCAATATGAAATCGGTTTTATATTACAAAGTAGGGAAAAATTGTTCGATTAAAAAGCAACAGTTGTGGAATTATTTAGAAACTTCAGTTGTTATAATATTCTCTTCGAATGAAAAAAAAAGAAGTGGATTGATCATATCGGAAAAATCAAAAAGGAATTGCCAAAAAAAAATTGTAGATAAAGTTTATTTTAAAAGGAAATCAATTCAACTGAACATTATTAAACCTAATTATTAGGTAGTTACAAATTTAGTATATTGTAAAATCTTGAATATAATGTATTTAGTACAAAAATATTCAATTTACTACTGTATATGGTAATTCTTTGGTATGGATGGTATAGATTAAATATGTAATTAAATCTATTGGAGTATTTTTGCTTGAACAAAACGTGCTAACGATTTAATGACCAAAATGTAATAAAAACTCACCTTTCCTAATTTTTAGTTTTCGACTAAGTTATATAAATGTTTTTAACATATTAAAAATACAAATAGTTCAAAAGTATTAATTTTAAGTGATGTTTTATGATTTTATGATAGCTACCGCTTTATAATAATTAAATCACTCTTCGCGAAATCCCATATTTTCCCGCTATTATTTTTTGTATGAAGTATTCAAGATAGATTAACAAAATTGTCAGTATATGTTGAAACCATAATTAGGTTTATCAACTTCAAATTTCATTGAATTCTTAAGAATTTGCTAAAGAATTTCGATTTTCAAAATTATACAACACTTCAAATGCACTTTTTCGAAATTATAATTCAAACTTAACCACACTCTTACTCAGTACTGGGACAGAATTGAACAATGAAGTTGGTGTTATTTTAAGGGTGAAAATGTCCTGGAATTGTTTAAAAAATGAAATTAAGTCTAATTGTGGTCAAATGGGTTACATATATTGATTTAATGATGTCAATAGCATGTTTAACCTTTTCCAAACCAACCCGAGAATTTATCATATGGTTTGATATAAAATCAGAATACAAATAGTTATGATATGGCACCAAAGGTCAAATGAATTTTATTGAGCATTTCGTAATCCAATACAAATTAGTTAATGATTACGCAAGTTCTACGAATTTAAGATTGTGTAAACATAAATTTTAAGAGGGTTCAAGTAATTTTCTTTATTAATGAACTGAAACAAAAATTAATAATAGCATTTACAAGATTAAAACTAATTATTGAAATTTTACGAATAATGATGTCAAATGATTACCTGGATGACAGAACTAAATTCTGATTGAATGATGCATTTATAGGGACCGTTATGTTCATCAAGTAAATTTAACATTTCCGATGCCTGTCTCAATGCTACATAAAGTTTATATACATCTTGAAGGTTCCCTTTGTTTCTTTGGAGTCGTCTAATAATTCTTTGTAAATCTGGAATGCGTCTCAAATTTTCATCATAAAGACAACCTCTTAATTTATTATCATTAATAAGACTTTCTACAATATCTAATCGATTATCTAAAATAAATTTCGTTTTTTCCATTACAGTATTCCATGAAGACGTTACTTATTAAATTAACGTTCATCAGAGGCTGTTTAATCCATTGTAATAGTAATCTCTCTCCTGAAGCTGTTCGGCAGCAATTTAATAGCCCATACAAACTATCATGTTTTCTTAAATCATTTGGAGATGGCAAAATATTCAAAGCTCTACTGCATTGTTCTCCTACTCTCATGTAATTGTCCAATTTAAATGTTTGGACATCAAAAAAATTGAAGAAACTTTCATCATTGGCTAAATCCAAATATGTAATTACAGAACCTAAACATCCAATAGTTTCAGCTCCTTCAGTATCGACAAGTTTTAAAACTGTATTTTCATTGTTTAATTTTGTCTTACAAATAAGTTTTAAAATGGAATTCATAACGTTTTCTGATGAAAAAAATGACTTTTTTACTTCTGTTACCAACAAACCAGCACTTTGAACAGCATTTTTCACTGCAAGTAGTTCTGGCCGAGTATCATTGGGAATGAGACATTCTCGACAATTCAATTGAAACAATGCCGAACTCAAATTGGCTAACTGCTCATAACCAGTAAATGATTCCTCAAATCCACCGATCATAAATACTCCGTTATCCAAATCGCAAAATCCCAAAAATATTCTCTATGTATCTCAGTAACAAAAAAATTTTAAAGTGATGCCTTACATAATCGTCATTTATTCGTTTAATGTTCAATCCTAACAAGCTATTGGATGAGGCCAGCTCAACGTCTTTAAATAATATATCTTGATATTTTTCAAGGTTTCCTGGAGTGGCCTTAATATAAATTTATGTTCTAAAAAGCCAGGCGATAATTGAAATTAAATAAAAAAATATTTTTATATAAAATTTTTGCTTTTAAATGGCATTAAATAGTGTAAAAAAGGATTATCTTTTATAGTTTTAGACTTAACACTTGGCTATTACACATTCATTGAAAAAAGACATTGGACGACACTTCAACTTACTTAACTGAAAAATACAATGGTAAATATTGAGTGATTAGTAAAAAGATTAATAAAAAGAGATTTAAACAGTTCAAGTAGAAACGAAATAGAACCAATTATAAAGGAATAGTTTGCCAGGTTTGAGAAATTATAAGTCGGGAAATGACTGAAGAAAATAATTTCATGATTTCTAAATTGCATCATTTAAGATTATATTTTACGCAATTCAACGAAAAAAGATTAATATTTATAAAGATTTTGTCACGTTGAGGATACCAGGAAAAATTAAAAATACTATTTAAATAATTAAAATAAACAGAGGGAATAACTATGGGGAAGGGAAAGTTATTATCATTCCAAATAAAAGAAATTATGATGAATTGGGATTTAGGAGTGAGTTATATGGTTTGAATGGGATGTAAAACTAGCAATGGAACCTTTATGAACCCTAGTTCTAATCTAAATAATAGTTGGAAATATGAATGGGTTATGAAATTATTAGTAAGTGAAATTTATAAGCTAAACTATAAAACCAGAATCGAATAGTAAGGAAGGATACAAAAAAAGAAAAATTGACGAGGTCAGGAAATAATTTAGAATAAACAAGAAATAAAAGAAATGAGAAAGCATTGAAGAATCTATTGGAGATTTCGGAGTAACAATTATGTTCTCATGATATCAATTATTCAAATCTTGATCAAATACAAGGGAAGGCAAAGTATAATCGAAAGGGGAATCAAATCAAACTTGTTGAGATTTTGAAGCCCGTGAATCAATAGTAAAGTATCCATAAATTTGATTTTAAATGTTGCAAATAGCATTGACCTGTTGTGGTTTTCTCCCTTTACTCCAATGATCAAGAAACAATTTCTGGATGGTTTTTGAATGAAATTAAGAAAATTTGGCTATTTTGTAATATTTATTAATTACTTTGAAAAATTGATTTCCACGATAATTTCAGTTAGCATTTTTATAATTTTACACTGTCAATTTTTTTTTGCATAAATCTATAAAATGTTTTTTTTTCAATGTCAAAAACTTTCAAATTTTAGCAGTGGAATAAATTAAAAATAACAAAAAGGTTATTTTGGGCGATTTTTGAGTTTCCTTTTTGAAATTGTTCCTCGTTTTATCGATTTCCTCTTATAATATTTGAATGCTCTGGAACGAAATATATATAAAAATTAGCTGTTTTTCCTAAATCTGTGTGGATTAGAATTGGAAGACTCACATAAGCTCGGATAATGTGGAAAAATTTTTAAATAAAAAAAACCATTTTATACAATTTTTGAGTTCCTAGAATCAAATTTTCTATTTTAGAACAAGTTGAATATATTTTTCATTATTTTATTCATTTACTCCAAACGATCAATAACAATTTCTGGATGTTTTTTGGAACGAAATTGGCCATTTATTGATTTTTTCGAAAGAAAAGAATTTCACCATGTCAAGTTACAGTAAATAAATAATATTAAAACTTTCAAATTTTAGCAGTGAGATAAATTAGAGTTATTTTGGACAAATTTTGGAATATCATTTAATCTTTTTATTCAATTTAATATTTAATGTTTTTCAGCGAAATTTAGAAAATTTCACTATATCGCACTACTTATTGATTACTTTCGACAAAACGGGTTTTTTTTATTTTACATAAAGCCCAGGCAATTTTCATTTAAAATTTGTAAATATTTCCTTAAAAATTCACTAATACATTTTTATTGATTTTTTATTCATATTTTATGTGCTGCCAATACTTGGTTGGGTGTTGATGGATTTCACTCGCTTATTTGCTAATATTCACCTTGAAACTCATCACTTTATATAATACCAGTAGAATAATCATCAGGAACCAGAGGGACACAAAATCTATGTTCTCAATAACATGTTTAATTAATATAATGTAAATTGTATAAAATTATTCATTTTTGTAAGTAAGTTGAATATTTGATATTTTTATACAATTTTGTAAATTTTACTTTTCTAATTTCATCCATTTTATGACGGCCATAATTAATTTTATTTATTATCACATTATTTAACTTAAATTAAAATAAATAATTTAAAAACTAACGACGAAATCCAAATTCCACGAGTCGTGAGATTTATTGTTGCCATACACCTCGACCTTATATTGGTTAGCTATCAACAGATATCTGAATACTCCGTCTGAATTGCTTTTACCAATATTGATATATGGTGAAGAAACAGAGTCTATAATCACATTTAATATTTTGAATTAAGGCAACACTATTAACTTCGTCGAAAATATTTCAGGATCTCCATGGACTTATAATAACTCCTGGCTAGCATTTCGGCATCTTCAAAGTGAACAGTATAATATTCCTAAATTAAAAAAAATTTCAAAATCAAATCTTAAATGTTGTTACTTGTCGATCGAAAAATCTAATTGTGGAATTTGGTTTCTGAAATAAATACATTATTAAAGTATTTAAATAGATTCAACAGCAAACTTCTCCCAAAGAATTCCAAAAGAAAGAAAAGTTATCGGTTATTTCTGTAAATATAAATTAATTTGTAAACATGCCATATTAATGCTTACCATCCATGTTTTAATTTATTTTAAATTTTATATGGTATAAAGAGTATTATTTTGGAAAAGTTAAACAAGAGCACTATAATTTTAATGAAATAATCTATTCCGATTGTTCCTTAATATTTTAGCATAGATATTGAAATTAATTAAATTATTAGATATGATTTTTTTGCTATTAATATTGAATTGCTAAATCTGTAAATTTTTTATTTGAGGACATATTTTTGACATGAACTATTTAGGAACACATGAAATTGAATTTTTAATTTTACGATAATGAAAATTAAATTAGTTAAATCAGTTAAACCAGTTAAATCAGGGGTTCTTAATCGGTGAGGTGTTCCTTCCCAGAGGAAATATAACTTTATTTTGATTTTATGAATGTTATGATGTAATATTTTATTTTTGAAAGTTAATTTACATCATAACTCTAACATTTGAAACACCCTTCATATAAATTTCTCCTACCAGACAACATTTGAAGACATTTTCTTCCAATTTAAATAATTGATTTAAAATAATCGTTACAAAGGCATTTTCCGATTAGTCTTCAGACCCCTTCTCATGTCCTGAAGAATTCTTGATGTAATTGCAACAGAATTAAATTGAATCACATACAAATTGTGATTTAGAATTAACTTTCTAATAAAGAACGAGGCAATTAATTAACAAAAACATTGAGGAGAGGTGCATAAAACGGCACTTCCAAAAAGCAAAAATCATTCCGTTCACATCAGCTTGCACAGAACAAAATTTTCTCTTTTCTTCCTTTTATTTTTGGTGGGTGGTAATCGACATTTTCTTATTTTGAGCCGATTCGCGAACCGCTGATAGAAGGCTTATGTCCAACTTTAAACAGGTCCCCTTATTCTGAGCTCTATCAATTCAAACCCGTTAAGGCAAATGAAATTGTTTCCTACGCTATAATATTTATTACGAAAAATCTTTTTCGCTTAAAGTTTAGTGACGAGTCTCCAGGAAAAGTTATGACGTAAAAACAAATTAATTAAAATGAATTAATCAGGTAGTGGGGAACCTCAAGCTAATGGGAAACCCGATGCGCATAGACAGTCGGGAAGTTAGGGAAGCCCGAGAGAGTATTTTAAATGATCAGAATAAGTTTAGATAAAGCATGAAAAACTATGTAAAGTAATTTACTTATTGTTGAGGCAATTAGATCCGAAGTTGGGGAATAATTGTTGAATAGCAATTAAATTTCTTTGAAAGACAGAGTATAAAAATAGAGTTGTTGAAAAGCAAATTGCCAGTTTATCAAAATAAAGCAATTAAGAATTTATGAACGTTTGCAAAGCTCCGAGAGAAACGAAAAATAAAATATAATTGAAATTAAAGAAAATTACAAATTATCTTACCGGAAAAGGTAAGATTACCCATTGGGCAACCAACCTTATAAATTATTTCGAAAGAAAGTTGCAAATACAGTGACAAATTGTAATTGTGATCAAAATTGTTCTTTGTTGGGTTTTAGTTATTTGATTGCAATAATAAAAGACATTTGCTAAATAATAACCCAACAAAGAGAAGTAAACAAAGTTAATTATGGAAAACCATTATCATGAGTTATGCGAAAACAGGAAAAAGATTGTCGCAATGCAAACGCACAATGGAACAATTAATTTGTTCCTTCGACGACGAGAAAAGGAAAAGGCTGCGAGCCAATGATTATCAAATACAATGACTTAGTGAAATGCCATTAATCAATGCAATTATTTTAACTATAAAAAGAAACTCAAACTTAGATACAATTGACATTTTGCCTCAGGCATGGACGAAAGATTTGACAATAGGATTAAAGGGAAAATTACAGTCAGAAGGTAGAATCAAAAGAATAGAAAATAAAAGGATCAAGTTAAGTCAAAGAATTGAAAGAGACGCTTATTATTGTAGAACGTACGGAACCAAAGCGGTCACAGCGAGACCTATTGGATAGTCGTAATAGACCTTTCAAGTTTTGTAAATTGTATATTCCAATAAAGAATTTGAATATAAATATA
Source organism: Schmidtea polychroa (assembly GCA_959609185.1). Lineage (NCBI taxonomy): Eukaryota > Metazoa > Platyhelminthes > Tricladida > Dugesiidae > Schmidtea > Schmidtea polychroa. Next base: position 132,667 of record CAUHTR010007455.1, on the reverse strand, counting down.
CTTTGGGTATTGTTTGTCTAATTGCTTTTTATAGAACAGTGGAGTCAAATATACTGACTTTAATATTTACTTAATTGAAAACCCAACAAATATGTAAATGAATATATTCTAGTTTGACTCTGCGTGCTCTTGAACTCAGCATATTACTCGAATCTTTCAAAAATTGCATCGTTCTCCTCCTTCTTATATGTAACAAATAATTTCGCGTTTGTTTTAATTTTATTTTTTGTGCCATCAAGCATTTATATTCAAGTTAATGAAAGAAAAACTTCTAAAGAATGAGAAAAATATTTAATTTTTCCGAAAAAGAAAATATATATGAAAAGGTTATCAATATAATTGATGGTCTCTTCCGTCAAAACGCCATTGCCTGGAATCAGGGATGTCATCTCTAATTGAATGTACCATGCGTGGAATTATTCTTGTCATAATTTCAGGTCCAGATAGAGCTCCCATTTGACAATAATCATATTGAATATTGGGACCAGATTCTCTAACTGGTTTTCCACGACGAAATTCGTGATATTTGATGCCTGCTACTAATGGTGGACAAGTGCTATGTGCAACATAACGACTATATGATGGTAGCGGAGGTTCCGGAAGATATCCAATCGCCCCGGTGTAACCGTGCCATTCTCTTTGGTTTTCCATTCTGCATTTTGACCAGTCCAGTTTTAATATCGTACTGTCTTGCTTATCGGCACTGATTCTTTTCGGATAGTCTTCGGGAAACGGATTAACGGGATACAAACCGTTTGGGTTCCTATAAATTCGAACAAACCTCTCCTCGTTATTTTCCATTTGTTAATTATCTTTCTAAGATTTATATTTGAAAATAAAAAATATCAATATTTTATTTATATTTTGAGTTTGTAAATTTTCTTTTTATTTTATTAATAATAATTTCAAATTATGATAATAATATTATATAAAACATTCCTAGTGCTGTTCATTTATCCCAGTGTGAAATCGAAGAGTTTAAACAAAATCACTCCTTTTCGCTTATTTTAACAAAAAATTCTTCACGAAAAATAAAATGACCTTTGACCAGGCCTTGTGATCCCCATTCCTCACTTGATAATGTTTGTCAAAAAATTCTTTTAATTCTTTTCCCATTTGGTTATCATTTCTATTTATTCTAATTAATTACTGACTTAAAATTTTGCACATGTTTGTGTCCATGTCCATATCAATTCCATTATTGTTGAATTTTTCGCTTTTAATTTCTTTTCCTTTAATTATTTTAACTTTTTCTGCTATAACAGCATGATTATTATCAGTGATTAACCATCGGTTTGGTGCGCCAAAATCTAGGAATACAAACAAGTCAAAGAGCTTTAATTGTATACACAAACCTGACAAAAATTCAAGGCAAAAAAACCATTATTTGCATTAAAACTCAAGCATTACACATGGCAATTCATTCAAACATCACATGAAAAATTATGACTACCGTATAGAACAATTTAACCACAAATTATAGGATCAAATATTCGAATGCACTTGTGCGAGTAAATCTTTCTACAGCTCATCACGATAAGATCGTGAGTATTTGAAGGTCAAATCTTCCTTCATTTCTGCATGGTGTTTAGGGGAATCTTCTCTGAGAGCCATGGCTGCAAAATCTATAAAAGCTGAAACTATATTATAAAACTTTTTCCATTCATCTTTTTCTGAGTTGCTCAAGACCTCTGAAAACAATAAAAGTATTCAATGAAGAACTGAATATAAATTGCTTTCATAACATTTTAGAATTTTTTATCGTTTTTAGTCAAGATCAACCTTTGGAAGATTAAAAGCCTTGTGCGCAACGAAGCAAAAAATATTCTCAAAGTCCGTCAGTTTTGTCCGTTAACAAATGTCCGACGAAAAAAACTTTTGTGTTTATAGGTTTTTATTGCACTTATGTTTAAAAAATACTTTTTGTCCTTGGACATTTACTTTTTAGATATGAACTTTGTTGTCCAGAAATTAATCATTATCAGGGGTACAGCCAGGAATTATTTATTAAGGCTGTAAGGTTGTAAAGGGCAAACTATTACGTAATTTAGTTTTATTACCTTTTCTTATATTGAGTAATGTATGTTTGGTGAATTAATTATTACCTAATATAACCCAAGTAAGCACTTTGTTTTAAATTTAATAAGCCAATGGAAAAAGATAAATCAGAAATTTCTTTTGGAAAACTAGAATATGGTGTTAAAAGGAAAGAGGTGTTTTTTGTATAATCATTTTTTCTTGAAAGAAACAATACGATGATATTGGTCAGTCCCAATTAAAATAAATACATCGTTCGACAAAAGGTTTGACCATCTGACACCTAATTAAAATCTTCATACTAATCTGTTACGAAACTATTCATGGAGTGTGCAACCAGAAACCTTTAAGGACCTGCAGACAAGTTTTTTGTTCCTTTATAACAATTGTAACTAATCAATAAAAAAATATTTATAAATAATAAATTGAGTTTTGTTTTACATAACAATACGTATGACCTTGAAGTTTGTATGTCGATTTATTCTAGGGTTGCCAGGCGTCCCGGTTTTTTTGCATTGCAATATTGCAAACAAAATTAAAAATTTTGGAGGACAACTGCCTCCAAAGTTTCGTTTATTTATCACACTTTTTCTATTTTTCGAATTAGCTTTCTTGTTCGATGGGTTTTAATATGAAACTTTTCCTGTTGGGTAGATTGTTTTTGTTATGAATGACAGATGGTTAAGTTTTGTTTTTGTTTAATTTAATCTGTGGTCGTCGTGGGAAAGTTACTTTTTTATTAACAATATTTAAAGCTATTAAATTATTTAAAAATATGTGAGTTTATTGATTTTTATATCTATACTTGGTTTATTATTTTAATTTTTTATATAGTTACCTAAGGTTTGTCCCGGTTTGTCTTGGTGTAAATCTGGCAACCTTAATTTATTCATATTATTATTTAAACGGATTACAGAATAATTATCCATTTTGATTTTATTACGTAATTTAATGAAAAATTATTTTTACATGTAATATTTCAAAAGAAACATCAAAAATCGAATATTTTATTTTCCGATTATTGCGTAACCGGGTTAATAGGGCCCCACATAATTGATTTGAAAATATAATAGACTTACTCTTTGCGAGAACATTATTAATATATTTTTGTTCTTGCTGTAATATCTGATCTGAGTCTGAACCTTTTCGTATTTCCTTTAAGACTGCAAGATAATAATCTATGTACCTGACATTTGCATTGAATTCTTTTTCAAATAAAATATAATTACTTTTTTGCATGTGGAAGTTCTTTGCTCTTTTTTTCTACTAGAAATATGACATAGTTCTACAATTTAAATTAATAAATCAGAAGGAATCTTTAAAAAGAAAATGAATAAAAAATATTTTACTGGTTCAAATCCCCCAAACAATTGTACTGTAATGTGGGCAGTGTGCCTCATGGGATATTTTTAAAATTTTTGTTTAATGAAGTGGTTAATATTTTATTTTATCCATTTGTTTAAATCAAGTTATTTAATTAAATTTTTTCTTTAATGATGTATTTTTATTTTCATTGTTTTAATTTAAAAAAAAATTTAATTAAAACATTTTTTATTATCAAGTTTATATACCTTTTAGTGAAGATTTATTTCTAAGCTTTTTTAAGTTCGACTGTAAAATGTTATTCAAATCGACCTAAAAATTCATCAAACCACAATTTCTTGTGAAAACCCCTTCATTTAAACAAATCATTTAAAAAAAGATTTAATAAAAAATTCAGGGAGTCATCGAAATTCTTCAAGACAAATGTTCCTGAGCGGCATGAAAAATGGACATGCCCATATTTTTGTCCATTCATGCCGCACGAACCCCTGAGCCTGAGAGTGGCTTGCATTTTCAAAATAGTACACCTTTTAATAAGTAAGAAATAAAAAATCAGTCGGCGATTATTATCAGTTCCACTTTTACACAAGATTATATCTATGTTAAATAAATTGTTGATAATAAATAATTAATTTTATCGTTACGTTAAACTGGGCTATAAATGCAATAAAGATATAACAAATATACATTTGATTTTATAATATAATTTATATTGTTTTGATCTATAGTCTTAAAAATATTAATATGAAAATTTTTGAATTAAAAAAAGATCAAAGATGAAACCAAAAGATAAATATAACTAATATATTGAACATTTAAATACTTGTGAGTAGATTCTAGAAGATGGAAAAATTAAAGTTATCTTTAGCTTTATCGTATACTTGTAAATTTCCCACTATTGTTGAAATATTTTCACATTTCCTATATAATTGTTGGTTTTATTGATGAAATTAAATATTACCAACTTTTGTTCTTACTCCATGCGTGTCTTATCCGGTAAAAACAATAATGATAATTCCAGACAATATAAATTTTTATTGATTAACATAATTGATTACCTATTTACACATACACAAATAATTCAATATTACAGCGAAGACTTGAGTGCTTATTGCAATCATTGGGAGAAATAACAAGTTTATAATACAACTTGGAATTCACAACCCATGGCCCCCACGTGGGGAGGCTGACAAGGCTCTAGCCCTAGGGCCCGGGATTAATGGGGCCCGCCGTGGCAGGTCGGTTATCTAAATGAGATAAACATAAGACAGAAAGAAACTTATTAAATATTGACTTTTGTTTTGTACATATCAACTAAAATTAATTACTGCATTTTGCTATAGGCACATTATATTATTCCGCTAATCCTCTCATCATCGTGTTGGTGATTTATCTCCATTCGGACATTAATATATTCCGTATTGCCGATGGAAAACACTTGTCTGTATTGGTACATTTAAAACAAATTCAATTGTATTTTGATTTAAAGCTCAAATTTGCAAATAATAACATATTGGTATAAATTGTGCATAACACATATCTTATTTATAGTTTCTAATTTTTATTTAAACTTAACATCGGACATCATCTGAACAGTAGTAAATGTGAAGTTAGAAAAGTTTACAATATTCAAAATCCATAACTTTATGGCGGACGAGTGAAAGTACAGGGCAAAGGACCAAAATATGAAACTAATTATCAGCCTATGAACTAGATTTTTAATTGTTATAATTATATTTTATAATATTTTTTCCTTTTATAAATTGTTATCGAAAATATTTTAATAACTTACTATATTTGTTTTCAGAAGAATTGTTAAAATATTTTCCTTTATAATTTTATCAATTTCTAAAATCCGTCCAGCCTAAAAATTATAAAACTTTAATAAATATAAGCATAAATGTTGAAAAATAAAAAAAACAATTTTAACTGTTGTTTAAATATTGTGAATAAAAATATAGTATTATAAGAACTTTTTGTCTTCCAATTTCACCACTGATTATTTTTCAATTGAATTTATTAAAAAGAGAGCTTGAAGAATATAAATAAATCAGTAATATATCGATCTTTGTTGATACTCACGAATTTTCGGCACTGCCTTTTTCAAGTGAATTTGATCATTATTGTATTTATCAATTATTGTTGGGGAAAAATAAAACATCAATATATTACTGATTTGTAGTCTTCAAACTCTCTTTTTAATAAATAAAGATATAGTTATTTGAAAAATTGAATTGAACTTAATTATTTTAGTTTATGGATTTACAGACTTGTTAATTATTATAGACAAAAATATTAATATTTATAGACAAAAAATATTATTATTTATAGACAAAAATATTAATAACCATAGACAAAAATAATAACACGCATCGACAAAAAAACAACTATAGACTAAAAACATTCATTTAATGTGTAATACATTATGAATTCAGTTAAAATATAGATAAATATAGTTAATGTCAATTATTATTGATTGGGGTGTATTATTACTATTTTCAATTAAAAAAACCCATCAGATGACATTTCTACGCACAAACATTGTAAACTCTGAAACAAGCCAGGATGGTCCTAAAAGAAGAACAACAGTAACGGTAGAAACACTGAGAAATATGCGTAATATGCTTTTACGGGGTAGAACAGCCAAGAACATAACGGAAGATTTAAATCTTTCATCTAAAACTGTTTACAGGTGGATTGAAAGACTATCTTCATATACCGGTAGTGAAGCGGACCTGGGCACACTCATAAAACCACCGGGTCGCCAAAGAGCAGAATTGACAACCCAACAAGTGACACTGTCCGAAATTGTTGCAAATGATCCCAGTTTGACCCAACGCGGGATGTCACACTGCCTTGAAATACAAGGCATTCGTCTAAGTCAACCTACGATTTCAAATCATCTAAAGAAGCTGGAATTAACTAAAAAGCGACTAGTAAAGATTGTAGATCGAAAAAATTCCAGTCAAGTTATCAACACACGCAAAAATTATGCAATTCGGTATAGGCTCAAAAATGATGAAGATTTGTTGTTTCTTGATGAAACCGGGTTGAATCTCCACTGTACAAGAAATTATGGCTACAGTCCGAAGAACTAGTCGGCAAGAATAGTCGTTCCAACAGCAAGAGGGAAAAACACCTCAATTATAGCGCTAATTTCGAGAAATGCGATTTTACATAAAAAAATAATACAAGGTGCTTATAATTCTTCACTGATGGTTGATTTTTTGCGGGAATGTATTGCACTGGGTGTTATTAAATCAAATCACGTGGTATTAATGGATAATGTAAGGTTTCATAAAACCGAGCTCGTTTCGACTTTTTTTCGACAAAATGGTGTGTCATTTGACTACATTCCACCTTACAGTTCAGAGCTCAATCCGATTGAGGAAATATTTAGCGTTATGAAGAATAGGTTTTACGAAAAGAGACCACGAGCAACCAACGCAAATACTTTGAAGTTTTATGTTGAAGCAGTTATCGATGAAATGAATAATGATCTTGATTTTAGTGCATTTTATATGAATATGCGATCCTATATGAATAGGGCTTTTAGTAGAACGGCTTTTTAATGAATGAATGAATCAAACAATTAAATGGCTACTGTTAGTTGTAGTACTTTTCTATATTATTCGAAACAGTTTTTGTAAAGAGGCTTATATATAATATATTTAAGTCAGCGGCATAGATATAAGTAACATTTTAGAAATATAACAATTGAACGCCCATGACAATTAAGATTGTATATATAAAGAATATTTTGGTCGTTAATTTTTAATGTGTCTATGAACATTAAATTTTTGTTTATAAATATTAATATATTTGTTTATAAATGTTAATATTTTTGTCTATAATAATTAATATTTTTGTCTATAAATATTAATATTTTTGTCTATAATAATTAATATTTTTGTCTATAATAATTAATATTTTTGTCTATAAATATTAATATTTTTGTCTATAATAATTAATATTTTTGTCTATAATAATTAATATTTTTGTCTATAATAATTAATAAGTCTGTATTGTAAGGTGGTTTGTGTATTAAATATTAAATTGTAGAAAGTTAACATAGCATTATGAGAAATCACCTTTGACAATACATTTCTTACTCAAGAAAAGAGCGATTGCTATATGTATTTACAAAGAGATGCAAGAGGGATATCAGAATAATTTTTTGAGAGCATCAAACATCTTTTCTAAGTATGTTCAAAATGAAAAAAAAATGGTGGAAATTCTATCCAAAGATTCTATTCGAGATTGAATCAAGGGAGAATTTTGGAAAAGAATCAGACTGAATTTACTAATATTTACGGATATTGATGGAAACATCGAAATGAGAGATCCAAAAATCAAATTTCGAGAGCATAATTTTTATAATTGTGGTGATTCGAATCATATTGCTCGATTTTGCAAGCAGGTTTTTCATTGTCAATGATTATGTCATCTATTGAGAGGTTGATCGGATAAGTTAAACTCTGGATTGTTTTTGGTACTATATGAATGACTACATTTTAAAATAATAATAAAACAATGTACTTAAAAAAGAAATAAGTCAAAGGAATATTGAAGAGTCAGGCAAACTGGAAAAAATATGATTAAGACATGGTTATGATAACCATTTTCAAATGTCTAGTGGGTTTGAGGGAGATTTGAAATATATTATATAGATACAAAATAATAAGCCTTAGGAACTAAAGAAGATATAATTTATCAATGGTAATGAGGCAAACCGAGAAAAAATTAAATAACATATCTTCGACAAATACATATCGAATACATGCAATGCAAGATCGGAAAGGGGTAAAAACATGTTAGAAGGAGAGGTAAAACATTATTTAACACCGATGCGTGTATAAATTTCATAAACAATAATGGACTGTAAATCTTTTGTCTTGAGAGACCTCTTTCTGTATAAATAATCTTAACTTACGAAGAATACTTTGTTAAATATCGTTAATGGAATTGATAAACTTTGTGAAAAGCCATATCGTTGATAGGGTGTAGCATAGATGTAGTTTGCTTCACGACTCTGCTTAATAAGTCATGTTGTAGCCGCCATCGAGCTAATGTATTAATTAGATGTCTCGAGGCACGTATTCTGGTAACAGCCCCGGAGAAAGTGATTTTGAAAGATGTATAAAAAATGACACGCGTAAGAGATGAGAAATTTTAAAATGCATGTTATCCCACTGAGTCTCAAAATGTGTAATATAATAAAATAACTATTACCTAATACTGGTGCATATGGGTTATGGGGAATGAGAAAAAATTTTTATGTAATCTTGCGTGAATGAAAAATTATGATTGTCAAATTTTTATTTTTGTTTACAATAATTGTTTTATACTTACATCAAACTTTAACTGGCCTGCATAATCTCGAGATAGTCCAGCTCTGTCGTTGACAAATTCTACAAGTACTTCATGTCGAATGTCGCCACCGTACTACAGAAAATGTTGATTGAATAAACATTTCAGATTACATAATTAAATAAAAAATATGAGCTTGCTAAGCTCAAAGATTTTATGAATCAAAAACTGAGAATATGTTGACAACCAAGCCACAGGCTGCAACTCGCCTTAAGAATCATAACTTCCTGAAATCAGAGCAGAATTTCAGATAATGGAGCATTTATCTCCTACCTAAGAAATTCCTTACAACGAAATAATGAGAATCAAGAAATTCTAAACAATAAATAAGTATGTCGTAACGGAATGAATGGTTATTGCTGTAGGGCAGTGTGCTGCATGTGTATATTTTTTATTTTTTTATCCTTTTATTTTATTTTTGTATATTTATAATTATGAAAATAAGAAAACCCAATACAAAATAAAGAATCATTAAAAAATTCAATAAAAAAACATAAGATATCTAAGCACTAAAAAACTGGAAAATTTTGAAATATCCTTAGAACATAAGCACCAGACGCTCTACATGGTAGCACCCTGTGCCTGATCATGTATTTAACCATGACTGATTATGAAACCCGACTAAATAGATTTCTGTCTGCTTTGTAAAATTTGCAATTTTCCATTTTGGTGTAACTTAGAGCGGTTCGCAACCCCCCCCCCCACACTCATCACTACTGACGCCACAGTAAATATGTCAAGTTGAATAATAATTTATTTAATAAAGATTATCATTATGGGGAAAATCTATGATTTTATTCATTGGAATATCCGCAAGTACATGGTAGTCGATGATAATTATAATAAAGAGGTAAGTAATAGAAAATTAAAGAAAAATATATGCCAAAATTTTGTACATTCCGAAACTTTATGGATCAAGAAGACTGTCAATACAACAATTTACCAATTTAATAACGGTGGAATAAAATAACATTTTATTAGAAAGCACCACTCAAACATACGTTTCACGATATATTTCCATAGTTTAATTTGAAAAATTATTAATTATTTAAATTGAATTGAAAAAAGTTAAATAATAAAATTATGTAATTTGTTTAATAAACCTATAATATCTATAATTTTTTCTATCCACATAAGGAAACTGTCACAAGAAAACTGTCAAAATATGTGGTGAAATGTATGTTTGAGTAGTGCTTTCTAATAAATAAATCATTGGCGTGTATATTTGATTTATATATAATTTAAGGTGACCAGATTTTTAGATGGGCAAAGCGGGACAACATTTGAAGGAGGGGGTATTATTTTGCTATGTTATTCTGCTATATTATTCTATTCATATTTATTATTCAACTTTGAAGGAGGGGGGTATCAACAAAAATTTTCATATAGAATAAAAATAATATGGTAATATTTTTTGATTTTCAACATAAGTACAATTTATAAATATAAAAAATTGTATAATATTTTATTCCTTGACATATTTTTTATTTGAGTGAATATAATTTCACAAGAATTTGTCAAATTATATTTGACACTTAAAATGGCTTTCAAAGTTTCAGCACTTAATTTTGATTTTTCTGATGTCCACGCTTGATTTACTGTAGAGAAAACGCTTATAAATATAAATAAATTACTTACCTTAATTTTCTATGGTAAGTAGCAGATTTGTAATATTTATTTGTTTAATTAGCTTCCTAGCACGCAGTACGAACACAAAGTGTATCATCTGAGAAACAAATACAATGTAACTGGGTAAGAAAAGCAATATGTTAGTCTTAGTAGTCCGTAGGATTCTTAGAATGCAAAACAATGATTTTCATAAATATAAAATTTAACTTAATTCTAAAAGTCGGGACTTTTGAAAAACGTTGCGGGACGCGGGATAAATCGTAAAAAATCGAGATTGTCCCGCCAACAGCGTGACGTCTGGTCACCTTAATATACTTGAAATTTTGTTTGTTCATACAAAAATAAAATTTTAATATCTTACGATATAATAAAGCTAGAACATTCACATTTTACTAACAAGTGTTTGGTAATAGGGTCATATGTTCTGCAAAATTTCGAGGCTTTAATTCGATGGGTTCGTTTATTTAGATCATAAGCCCAGAATATATTGAAATCTTTTTCTTATACCAAAGCTTCTATGGGTACTCTTGCTATTAATTCTTTCTATTGTATCTATTCAAAAAAACTAACACTTACAAGAAATATGAGAGCTGAATTATTAGAGTATCTTAATGCTGGTTTATTTACTGAATGGTTGTTGAAATTGGGAGATGGGAAAATAAAACAAGATCAATCTGGATTGGTTACTATATGTATATAATTGATAATTTTATTTCTTTGACTTCTTTGCAATGTCGGATATTTCAGCTGGTTATTTATAAAATTATTAATAATAAAGTATAAAATATTGCTATTTCTTCCATTGTGTATTGAATGCGTTTATCAAATCTTTTTGTTTGAATATTATCATACAAATAAATTTGCGAAGCTAAAATTTTCTTGTTTAACCGATGGATAAATTATATATCAAAATCACATTCATATACGCAAAAACTCACAACTAATCCTTTCTCTTTATCCGTTTTTGAAAACCAGAAAACTGTTGGATTCTTGTTAAATGGAATTCTAAAAAGGGAAAACATTGAATAAGAAATTGTAAGAATTCTACATTATTTCAATACTTTGTTTCATATATACGCAACCCCCCCCCCCCCAATAAAGTATTGTTCACTAATTGTAACGATTATGTTGCTATTGCACTAATTTTCAAATTATAAACTAAAATCTATTTAATTATATGAAATGAAGTATTGGTCTATAATTTTATTGTTTTTCTGTTCACCTTTTATATGTTTTGTTTTAATTTTAAAATTTAATTTATTTTCATAACGACTATATCAATTTTTTCCCAGTGTAACACAAATTTTCGGCAATGCATTTATCAAGTGTTATTTAAATAAATAATGGCATTTGATAAAGGCAGTTCCAAAAACTTGTTTTATATATGGAAAAATATTTTTTTTGTATTTATCAATCAAATGAAAATTCCATTATAAAAATGTTTGATGATTAAAACAAAGTAGTTAATGATTTAATAAAAACGTTTGTAGAAAAAATTCATTAAAACCATTTTGTGTTGTTTACAACTTTCAATTTAAATTCATCTAGGCCCTGAAATAACCCTGTGGTGTGAACAATACCTTTTTATTATTTTCTTCAAATTATATAAGTAAAAAGATCTAATCATCAAATACGAAAAATTTCGACTTACGCATTTTGAAGTGGACCGGCTTTTTCAAAGGACATTTTAAAGAAAGAAACCTAAAAAATAAACGCAATTTTTAATTATAATAATCAAAGAACATCAACTTCGTTTTCTTTTTCAAAAACTTTGGCAACATTTTCTAGAATTTTGCAGGGATTAGCGCAATCTGCAAATAATGATATGAAAATTGTAATTATTGCAGAATGTGCAAGCCAACCTTCATCGTATAATATCAAAAGACTGTGCTTTGACGAATCCTTAACTGTTGATGGAATATCCATCCAATCTATTTCAGGAATGACAACGGGCTTTAGTTTACGATTCGATATGCTGGTCGAAGATTTTCGTTTATTTAAAATGCTATCTCTTTTTGCCATAATCATTTCTTTAAGATCATTTATTCGGATATTGACAGCATACCTAAAAAATAATGTAAAGTGTTTTATTGCGTGTTATTGTTAATTACGTTTGAACTTGCTCGGTATAAGGAAACAATTTGACCATGGGAAATTTATCCACATTATATCTTGCCAGTATTATTGAGTCAGTGTTTTTAGAAATATATCCAAACACCATGTCAGAATATTTGACCATATCATCTGATAATTCTTTGAATTTTTCTTTTTCTTTCATGCAATTTTTATCGTTTTCGGAATTACAAAATAAAACAACAAGAAAATTATTTTCGTCAATCCACTAAATAATAATAATAATAATAATAATAATAATAATAATAATAATAATAATAATAATAATAATAATAATAATATATATATAATTAATATTAATAATAATAATTATTATTATTATTATTATTATTATTATTATTATTATTATTATTATTATTATTATCATCATTATTATTATACTTGATCGAAATCGTGTTGAGTGAATTTCCTGATGGTGGATTCTGATTGATAAATAAAACTGAACGTTAATATAAACAAAAAATAGAACATTGAAAATAAATTTTGAAATAATAAGTGAAAATGATTTGAATTTCATTTAAACAACAGCTGAAGGGGGAAACAAAATTTTGCGTTAATTGTCATAGAGTAATGAGTAAAGAAGATTTGTTTAAACCGATGACGTGAACACTTGAAATAAATATGCCACCACATTTACTAATACGTTCCAATTGTAAAAGGGAAGTGAAATGCGATTCCCATAAAATTAAAAATATTATTAATTGGGAATTAAATTAAAAATATTATATATATAATAATTGAGATGGTTAATAGTTAAAATTACTTTATATGACAGACTTATTTCCTATTATATGACTTATTATATATAATAGAGGATATGAAAAAATGAATTAATGATAAAAAATGACAAATAATGATTCAACAGAAGTTACTCCAATGCAGGCATGGAAAAAAATTGGAATAAAATGCAATTTCTAAAAAATCAGACAAAAAATCTTTAGTTCTTTCTTGAACTACGAAAATTATTTCTGATTCAGTTCAGAATGATCCTCTTTACCCTCAACAATGGTTCATTTCAGTTGTTGAGGTTCCCAGTATCTCAACTTGGTATCTTTAATAAATAAACAAGTCAACGCAGGTTAGTAAGTTTGATTCTGATATTACAATTACAAAGTAATTACCTGATACCACAACTTCATTTAGTTTTATTTATTATAATGCGTATATATGCATTGTGTGCCTTGTATTGTAGTTATCAAATGTTTTTTTTTCTGAGCCCGATATACTGTATGGTCTATTTTCATTTTTTAAAAGTGGATATCAATAATGAAATTCTTCTTGAACTAAGAATTTTTTGGGCGATTTGACTGAGCATTCCTTCAGTTTATATTTCAAATTTTGTTGCCATTAATTTTAAAGGATTGTGCAATTTTTAGGCTCATTTTAGGTTAGAAATGTAGATATATATTATCTAGACATCATTATAACAATTTTTTCATATAACTTATTGTTTTAATCATTGCGTATAATTTTATTTATTAGCGTAATTTATTATTATCACTATCATTATTTTGTTTTTGATATTTTAAGTGCTTTTAAGGTTTACATAAAATTTTTGTGCTCATTAAATAAATCGAAAACTGTTGCAGTGATATTATTTTGATTCTTGCATTTTTACAATGATAAATATTATTGCTGCCTTTTTAATTAAAATTGGTTTTGCGACATTTGTACAGTTTGTTCATTTAAAATTTATTTGCACGACCTCAACAATTTTGATTTTTTGTTGCTATTTTATTTCACAATTGAAATTGAAAAATCAGTAAAACCCGTTGAAATTTTCCCGTTTAAAAGGAATTTAGTAATTTTGTTTTAATGTGTGAAATCACATTGGGAGATTATTTTAATGTCATCGAAATCTGGCATTTTGACTGTCGGTTGCCAAAGTATTACGACTTTATCTTCAGCAGAATTGCAATTGTAAATCAAATTAACTTGAAAAATATGATCATGGACATATTTCATTTCAATAATGCTTTGACAAAATAATCTCTAATAATAACAAAATATTCCATAAATCCAAATAATTTATCATCCAGTCTGAATGCACAATCTATACAATAAAATATTCATTTCATTATCATTCTGGTTTCCAGAATTTGCAATTATATTAATAAAAATTTTTACTTAGCAAGTCATTTTGAAATTTGACAAAATGGAAACATTAATATATATTTTTTATTTACTCTATTTCTTAATTTATAAGATAATTCTTTTAGAATAAAGCGAAATTGCCCTAAGTTCAATAAATATATCTTTAATTCCAATCAAATCAATAACAAAAAGTAATCTTTTTGATGTCGCTTCAAATTTACAGTGCAATTTCCAGGCTTCCAAGCCGTATTTAATTTGATTTTTTCGATTGTATCTATTTGGATACTTTTTATAAACTTCTTGTATAACTTCCTCGGGAACTTTCAATTTTCTTAGCAGATGCTTCGTTTTATCTCCCTGTAATTTTTCAATGATCACATCGAACATTTTCGATAGCAAAACATCTAAAATGTTGAAAATAATAAACGAAAATCTTTATCATCTGCTTAGTTTTTTGCTAGCATTTAAAATAATTATGATAACATTGAAACTATCATATTAATGTAATTAATTATTTTATAAAAATAATTAATAGTTTATTTAGCACAATTGTACATTTTTAAAGAAAATTTTTTAAAAACTGAAAATTTGTGCGGAACAATTAGAAATTACATAATAATAAAGCTAGTAAATTTAAATTGTAATTTTTAAATGATAATCATTTAGAAAAACAAATTTTCGCTACCATTTTTACTGAAAAAAATTATGATATAAAAAATAGAGAAATTTTAAAAAAGTAATATTATAAATAAAAATTTTATAGAGCTAAATCCATCTTTAAATCTGAAGCAAAAATCTTGAAACTAACAATATATATTTAATCAAAGAATTTCTAAATAACAAGTTTTAATTAATTCACAAAAACCGCCAATTCCAAATTATTTAAACAAACAGATATCTAACTCTCCCCTTCTTAAGAATTTTTCCACTTCTTCAGCCACTCGATTCTTCTTTCTTTCGTTCCTTCTTGTGAATGTAGTTCGACTCGATGAGGTGATAGAAATCTGGCGATTTTATATGGGCCATCGTATTGCATACCATCCTTGTGCCTGTTCTGCGGCTCTTTACGTACGAGTACCTCCTCCCCCACCTCGAAAACACGAGTGCCCCTCTTTGTCTTATCCATAGCTCTCATAGTGTCTGCGGCTTTACTCGAATTAAATCTCGCGTCTTCGACTCTTTCGCTTCTTGATATCTCGGCTTGTTTCAGGTTAGAGTGTAGGTTAACACTCCGTCCATAAATTATCTCAAATGGTGATAAACCTGTAGCACTTTGTCGACTGCTATTTATAGTGAACTCTATTCTGGGTAGAAGTTCGTGCCAGTTTCTCTCTTCACATCCGCCTGCCAATGTTGCTGTAATAAGATCTCTTATCGTTCGTATGGCTCTTTCGGCTAAACCATTTGATTGGTGCTGGTAAGGTGAGCTGAATTCCTGTTTGATTCCAAGTTTCTGTAGTTTCTGTCTTAGGAAATTTCCTTCGAAATTTCGGCCTCTATCTGTTAAAATGCTCTTCGGTTTTCCAAATCGATAGATCCAACTATTAAGTATTGTTTTGAAAATGGTCCCTTCGTCTTGCTTTGTGATTGCAGTTAAAGAAATCAGTTTGCTAAAACGGTCCACCATTACTACCATATATTTTTTCATGGCGTTCTGTTCTAGGAATTCAGAGCTATATCTAGGAATAAATGTTTCCTTGGTTCTTGTCTGATCGATCTTTCTCTTAGCGCAGATCTCGCAACATCGTAAACAGAGTTGGATTGTTTCTTGCATTTTCGGCCAATAAAATATCTTTTCCATATAATTAAATAATTTCTTAACTCCAATGTGACATAGTTCTTCATGTAGTGTTGTTGTTAACAGGCCTGCAAATGTTTCTAGGGACTAACATTAAGATATTTTTGTTCTTTTCTACTGTTATTAATCCTCCATCAATTCGTGTATTTTTAACGTTAAAAGGAAAACAAATCTTTTTCTCCCGTGTACATCCATTTTCCAATATCTCTCGCAGCTCTTGAAACCGAATGTCCTTTTGTTGTTGTTCCCATACTTTTTCCATAGCTTCTGTTCTTTGGATAGTATATATATATATATATCTAATCTTTGATTTTCCTTGCTTAGCTTCTTCATGTCTTGTTTGACACTGGGTGCAAACCATACTTTTTAATCTTGATAGTCCATCTGCATTCGAGTGTTCTTCGCCTTTCCGATATTTTAGTTCAAAATCATATTCCGACAGTTTAGCTAACCATGTTTGGAACTGCGGACTGATTGGCGTTTTTGTAGTGTTCATGAAAACCAATGGTTAGTGCGAATTATAATTTTTTTTTCCGTACAGATATTCTCTAAAATGCATGACGTATTCATGTACGGCGAGCAGTTCTTTCCTGGTTACACAGTATCCCTTTTCATGTGATGACATATGTCTCGAGCCATAAGCTATGACAGATTCTTCTCCATCTTCTGTAATTTGACTCAAAACTGCACCAATGGCTCCGAAACTAGCATCTGTGTCTAAGAAAAAAGTTCTATCTTCTCTTGGAAAATCAAGGATAGGTGCTTCGCACAACCGTCTCTTCAGAGTTTGGAAGCTCTCATTGCATTCTTTAGTCCAATTTATATCTTTATCGCATCCAGATGTTGCAGCGTATAATGGTTCGGCGATTTTGGCATAGTCTTTGATGAATCTTCTATAGTAGTTCGTTAATCCGAGAAACGATGTCAATTGTTTTGAACATTTTGGTACTTCTGCTTTCACGATCTCTTCCACTTTCTTCCTGTTTGTCTGGATACCCTTCTCGTTAATTGTGTGACCAAGGAAACACAATTCTGTTTTATTGAATTTGCATTTTTCTGAATTTATCTTCAGTCCTGCCACTTGAATTCTTCTGAATATTTCCCTTAATAGCTCATCGTGGTCTTTTTGACTTTTACCATATACCAAGATATCATCTAGATAAACTACTACTCCCTTGAATAGCATTCCTTCTAGCACTGTGTGCATCAGTCTCTGGAATGTCGCAGGAGCTGTTGCTAAGCCAAATGGTAGTCTATTGAAGCAAAATTGTCCTTCTCTTGTACTGAATGCAGTCATCTCTTGAATTTCTGGAGCTAACTCCACTTGATAATACGCCTGACCTAAATCGATTGACAAAAATATTTTTGCATTCGCGAGACAGTCTAGTAAGAATTTGGTGTTAGGCATAGGAAATGACTCTTTCTGTTATGGAATTTAATCCACGATAATCTACACATATCCTGATAGATCCATCTTTCTTCCCTACTATCACTAACGGGGCATTCCAAGGACTCTTGCAACACCGAATAACATTTGCTTTCATTAACTCTTTTATCAGTTCTTCAATCCTTTTCTCCATGTGCATTGGTTGACGTCGAGGATGTTGCATTATTGGACTTCCTGTTATCTGCATCTCATGTCGAACTAAGTTTGTAAATCCCAGATCGAATTTCGATGCCATAAAAATTCCGCCGAATTCCCTGATCATTCCTTCAATGTCTTTATTATTCTCACCTGCCATCGCCACTAGTGCTTTATTTATTCTTTCTTCATCAGTGTAAAATTTGTTTATCAATGACATTTCTATATTATCGATTTTCATTAACTTTACTCCAAACTCTTTCATTGTATCAATGCCCCTTATGAATTCGGGTTTGATCTCTTTTACCACTACTACTGTGATCATTTTGGTCTTCTGATTCCATGTGGCCGGTATAGTCATGTATCCCATTGCTTCTTCACCTCCAGTTGAAAAAACTCCGCACAATAATATCATACTACGTTTAAGTTCTGGTTTGCCTATTTTCACCTACAAATTCTTGCTCATGACTGTTACTGATGCTCCAGAATCCCATAACATCTCTGTTTCGGCATTATTCAACATTATTTTACTCCAATTTCTTCCATCTTTCGTCTGGTACATCTCTTCTTCTGCCTCGTCGTTTCTGCCTCTGCCTCTTCGTCGTTCATTTCCTATTTCACAATTTATTGTCTTGACTCCACCGACGAAATGAAACCCATGGAGTCGCTGATGTTTTTTCCGTCTTCTCTCAATATAGTATATTTCTCAGGGACATTGTATCTATCTTCCATATTGCTGTGATCCATTCTGAAATCCTGGCTGTTCTCGGTGTAATCTCTTGTTCCAGATTTTGAATCTTCTTCTTCTATGCACGCTATTCTTTGATATCGGTGTGGAACATCTTTCCGTAACGAAAAACAATCTCGGAACCCGTGTCCTTCCTTGCCACATATCAGGCATTTATTTCCCAGTGGACACTCATACCTTCTATCTCCCCTTTCGCCACAGCAAAAACAATTACCTACCGTTAATTTTGGAACCGATGCTTGTGGTAGTCCCTTACTTTCGTTGGACAGCCTCCTTGCAATATTCTTCATGGATATTGTTGGCAGCTTCCTTTCTGAGCTATTTGGGATTCTCGCATTTCTCAAAAATTGTTCTCTTGGAGATTGTTCTCGACGACCATGGTTATTTCCTTCGTATTGTATTGGTCCGCGTATAGGATGTTCGTCTCTTCTTGATCTGTGGTGACTAAATTGGTCTTCTGATAGTCTTCTTTGTGATGATGTAGGCATGGGATCTTGGGTATTCTTTTGAATTCTCATCTTCCCTCCCTCAGTCACGCTAGCGTATGTTCTTTGACCGATTGCTTTAATAAATTCTGTTTTATGGTTTCCATTTTTGTTACTTTCAAAAATTTTCGCCAATGATCTCGTTTCTTCAATTTTTGTTTCTGGTTTCGTCAATAGTATCTCTCTCAGTCTCGCATCGCGTGTTTTATTTGCGATGAGATCTTGAACAGTATCTTCTTCTGATCGTCCTGAATTTATAACTTCAGCTAAAGCTTTCCTTAGCCGTATCTCGAAAGCTGCAAACCTTTCATCATCTTCCTGTTCCATAGCTGCCAATTCTCTGATTTTGTCAGTTATTGATTTTGTAATTGTGAACGTATTTAAGAACCACGCTTTGGCTTTCACATCTGTTATTTCTGTTTCTCTGACGTTTCCCCACAATGTCTTTGCTTCTGCCACTAATAACACATCGAAAGTGCTTGTCAATCGCTGTCCATTTGTCAGCAACCATTCTTCTATATCTCTGATCCATTCTTCGGCTTCTTTTAAACTCGTCCATCATATCGTCTGATGTTCAGTGTGAGCATGTCTTGGCATGATTTCGGTAGGCATTCCATTAGCGATTTTGTCGATTTCGAAATGGCGTTGATATTTTGATTTTCTGCGTGGTCGCCAGTTAAATCCATCTTTAAATTTGCAGCAAAAATCTTGAAACTAACAATATATATTTAATCAAAGAATTTCTAAATAACAAGTTTTAATTAATTCACAAAAACCGCGAATTCCAAATTATTTAAACAAACAGATATCTAACTTATAGAATATTTATTTTAATCAAAAAAATATTAAAGAAATTGAAATTTAAAAAATTTCGGATTTGACTTCAAATTCCGTAAATCATAGCCGGTTGCATCACGAAGCTAATGAGATATTTATAGACAAGGACGCAATCAACTTTAGCTACAAGTATAATTCGGAAAAACTTGAGTACCTCCCCAATTGCATTATAGCATAGATTATTTTTTAAAAATGATTAAATATTTTGAAAAATCCTTTATGAAAAATTAAAAATTCGGTTAAACGGGTATAAAGCTTTAAAGGTTTTCTCTCTCAAAAAATATCTAAGAGATATTTGTCAATAGTATTAAAAGTCAGATGACCTGAACACAAACCAGTCCCGTAATTATATAAAATTTTCATTAAAAATGGAACCCTAATAACATTATAACAGTTACAATTTTTCATATAATTACGGGACTGGTTTGTGAACGGAATACCTAAATTCATGGTTTATATGTTACCTTCAAAAGCTTGGTTATGCCTTAGAAAAGACTGAATAGATTCCATGTTGCCTCCAATGCACACAATCAATGGTGGATTAACTAATGGGCTGCCATCAAATCTAAATTTTATTTTATTCGACAATGTCGTTAAACTAAACGGAAGCTCAGTCAGTTGATTATTTCTCACGTCTATACTCTCCAGATTTTTAGCATCGCTAAGATTCAATGGTAACTCTTTCAAAATGTTGTTCGCCATTTCAAGAACTTTAAGGTTTTCTAACTCCATAATAACTGAAGGAATTGTGAGGAATTCATTATTGGACAAATTCAATTCCGCCAACCGCCATAGATTTTTGATTTCCACTGGAAGAGATTTGATTTTGGTGCCGTTTTTTTGATCGAACACCAATTTTCTAATGCTGTCATGGATACACAATTCCACTGGGAACTCCGTGAATTTATTATCTGAAAAATCGATCGTTCGAAGTTCTTCCCATTTTTTATCGGTTTTCGTGAAATTATCCAAAAGATTGTTGGATAAATTCAAATATTTAAGATAACGCAACTGGAAAATTGCTGATGGAAAGGTGGATAATTCGTTAAATGACATATCTAGATAATATAGAAACGTCATCCAGCTAATGGAATCACAGATCTCACTGATCTTATTGTGACTTACATTAAGTTCCGACAAATATGACAGCTCTGCAGTACAACCGGGAAAAATCGAAATATTATTAAAAGACAAATTCAACTTTCTTAGATGTTTCAAAGAAAAGATTCCCGGCGGAACTTGCCAAAGGAAGTTGTGACTGAAATCCAATTCAACAAGAGTGGAGAGAAGGCAGACTTGCAAAGGTATCAATTCGAAATTATTGTTATTCATAAATAGATATTTCATGTTGCAAAACAATTGAAATTTATCAGGAAGCTCACTCAATTCGTTTTCTCCCGCTCTTAATTCCATCAAATCATAACAGTTGCATAACAGCAATGGGAACTCTTTCAATTGACAGCCTGAAATGTTCAGACAAACGAATTTGTGATTTGCTACTAAACTCTGGGGAAAATAGTTGACATTGTTTCCATGAATGTTGAAATCGATCATTTTTGTCCAATATCCCATTTCGCATGGGATATATTCAATGTTGTTAAAGGATAAATCTAACTTACGTAGGTGACGCAACTTGACAAGTTCTATCGGGATGAATTTCAAATGATTTCTCGCAAAGGATAAATATTTCATATCGCAACAATCGTAAATCTGGCTGGGAATGAACTGGAATTGGTTTTCATCGAGTTTCAAAGTACGCAACGAGCCTACCCAACTGATAGGCAAATGACACATTTGGTTATTGGACGCTTCAATCGTTTTCAATTTCGTGATTGTGCTAATGCTACTCGGTATGAGCACGATTTCGTTGAAATTTATTAGAAACGTAATCAAATTCTTTAAGTTTCCTATTTCGTCAGGGATATCTTGGATTTGATTGTTGCTTAGATTCAAGTATTGAAGCTTAAGTAGACCAAATATGGTCAACGGAAGCGCTTTCAATTTGTTGTGACTGCAGTTGAAATATTCCAAATGACCGAGATTAGCTATTTCCACCGGAATTACTTCCAATTTATTATTTGACAAATCTAAACTTCGAAGTCCTCTAGCATAAAATAGGTTGACGTTGATCGTTCGTAACATGTTGCCATTAACGAAGAAATGTCGTAGTTTTGACAAAGTGATGATTTCGTCAGACAATTCTGATATTTTGTTTTGTGAAAGATTGATTAATTGAACATCAGGATGGAAATAAATCTCTTTCGGAACATCGTAGAGATTTTGCAGAACGTAAACTAAACATTTCAGTTCTTGATATTCAAATAAACCTTCACCGGAAGAGTGGGATTGCCTTTAAAAAATAAGAGTTAGTAAGTTATAAAAAGGCAATTTGAAACTACTCACTGACAATAAGAGTGGATCTTTGTCGAAATGAGTTCTTCTGGTTCCATTAATTTGAGACGTCGATTTTAACCTTGTTTAAACGTATATCGATAATATTTTGAAAATTCAATATTTTATGGATGGGCAATTTGTTTGTATGGAATTTTCATCTATATTTCAAGCTGATGAACAAGCTCTTGACCCTTACAATACCAAGTAGACCAATATATAGGTCAGTCATGGCGAACCTTTTTCATTGGTAGATCAAGATTGAGTTTAATTTTGTTAAAATGGAACGGCGGCTTGTATTATGCTAATAATTAAAAAAGTCAAACAATTGCATATAAATGCGATTTTATTTAGATTAAAAATACATCATACTTTTTAATATAATCAATAAAACAAAAATTAAACATTACAAAATTTTTCGATTGAGTATTTAATTAAATTGAGTAATTTTTGACATGAATTGTTTATTCATTTTCATTGTCTTAAGAAATTATTTTTCCTATATCATTAATTGTATTGCGCTTTTAAAAAAGCGATATTGATAATATAAAGTGGTCGTGGGGGGTCAGTGAGGACCCCACGGATCATTGGTTCGCAGATCCTTCTCCTGAAATCTTCCAAATTTTAATTCAATTGAAATTCAATTAATTGCCTAATCCAGAATTGAATTAATTACTCCTCAACCATTCTGCAAAACCCAATAATACTAAAGGGCATAATTTGTCACAGTTTCTGCCTTATACATAAACAAAAACGGAATTGTAAAGTCTGCCACCTTCAATCAACATAGGTTATACTTTTATAAGTTTCAAATATACATATATAAGTTAGATTATGAATTTGAACATTTGTTTCGACGATTACGTAACTCGGGGGGGGGGTTATTTATAAAATATTTACAACTTATTATAAATTATATTTTTGTCGCTAACGTAGTTTATATTTTATACTTTTATGACCAAATTAAGATTATAATTTATAGTCTTTCAGCTAATATAAGTTTATAATTTATGTTTTTATGAAATTAAGTTAAATTTATAGTTTATATTTTCAAGCTAATACAATTTTATAATTTATATTTTTAAGTTTATAATTTATATTTTTATGAAGTTAAATTTATAGTTTATATTTTAAAGCTAATATAATTTTATAATTTATGCTTTTAAGTTTATAATTTATATTTGGTGAAGTTCAATTTATAGTTTATATTTCTAAAGCTAATATAATTTTATATTTTATACTTTCAAGTTTATGATTTATATTTTTATGAAGTTAAGTTAAATTTATAGTTTATATTTTATAGCTAATATAATTTTATAATTTATACTTGTAAGTTTATAATTTATATTTTGTGAAGTTCAATTTATAGTTTATATTTCTAAAGCTAATATAATTTTATAATTTATACTTTCAAGTTTATGATTTATATTTTTATGAAGTTAAGTTAAATTTATAGTTTATATTTTATAGCTAATATAATTTTATCATTTATACTTGTAAGTTTATAATTTATATTTTGTGAAGTTCAATTTATAGTTTATATTTCTAAAGCTAATATAATTTTATAATTTATACTTTTATGAAGTTAAGATTATAATTTGTACTTTTATAATTAACTTAGAGTTATAATTTATAATTTTTATCGTCAATATAAATTTGTAATTTATAATTTTAAGAAGTTAAATTTATAATTTATACCTTTATAACTAATCATAATTTATATTTTGAAGAAATTAAATCTATAAGTATAATTCATATTTTTATGAAGTTGAGAGGATAATTTATGCTTTTATGGGTTTACGATTTGTATTTTTATAGTTAGTCTAGAGTTTATTCAATTTAAAATCCAAGTCTTGCCGATACGCATGTCGAACACCTTTATGAATACTATCACTACTAAATCAATCATTTTAAAAAATCTTTACTTTACACTATTACTAGAAAATTTATTTAAGACATTTATAAATCTAGATTCGACAAGCGTATAGGTAGAGTTGGTTCTTGATGATATTTAACCGTCTACATTAATTGTGAATTGTAGATTTGTGATTAATTTAGGTCTGAGATCTACTCTGTTTATTAACCTTAGTGTATTGTACTGTGATGATTTTGGATGTAGATTTTAACTATGTAAGTTATTCATGTATTGAAAGTCGGGAAGAGTGTTTGCTTTCGCGGCCCCACTGTGACCACTACGACAAACCTTATTGTTGTGTGGTAAGTCAACCCTTTACGGCTGACCTATAATAAATAGGTAGAGTCAGACGGAGGATTTCAGCGACTTAACTCCATGACAGGACCATAAAGTGGTGTGACCTCCGAATGACCTGAACAAAAAAAACCCAATAATATTGATAAGTGCGTGCCAGGCAGTGGTCTGCAATCATTGTGAGCTGCGTACACATCAATGATAAAGTGCATAGGTACAGGGTTGACTGGGATCTCGCTTCAAAATCAATGATAACCGACGATCTCACTCAAACCTACATTTCTATAGTTAAAAAGAAATAATGAAAACAAGGTTTCAATAATAATAATTTATAATTCACAATGAAATCGTCCTTACCTACAATCTAAAAAAAATCAAAACCAAAAATTTGGCATAAGAGTAAGCATTTGCATTTGCATTTTTCCTTGAAAAGTGACGAAATGTGTTAGTTTATATAGCCTCTATTTGACGTGTAAGTATACATGCGTGCATTGATGCAGTAAAACAAATTCAGATTATTTTAATTCTCGAACATTCGATTTTTAATTTTTATCGATTTTGATGGCGATTTTTCAGTAAGAATTTTTGTTTTTATTTTTGGAATTTTGTTTTTGAATTATTTTTTTTATTAAATTTGCCTCCATGATGGATTTCAGCATTTCCAGAACATTCCATGCTAAATTTAATCTATTTCTTATTTTTAAATTGTTTTTTATGATTTCTTTTCTAAAATTTTTTATTTTTTTAACTAAAATATTTATTTTTTATAAATTTTATTGGGTCGTTTGGCGGTCATGATGGATTTCGCCATTTTTATGAATTGTTCTGGATTTTTATTCGAAATATCGATATAATTTTCTTTTCGTAAGATTTTATGGACATTTTCTTTAATTTTCTTTTTGAATTTTTACTAATCGCCTTTATTCGAATTTGTTTTTTGTTGTTTTATGTCTTTCGGCTATATTTGAGTAGGTTTTCGAGTAATACTTCTTGCTCGTGTTTTATTTTATTTTTAATTCAGATGTTTTATTTTTGGGTATATTATCTCTCTATTATCATTGTTTACTTGGTGTTTTATACATTTTTATTTAAGTAAACCTAATGCTGGGTATGCGTGTTGTGTACTGACACATTTCGTCCCATTCCTAACTTTGGGTTCAGAATTCAGTTCTAGCCCAACATTATATTGAGAGGTACCGTGGAAACTATGAATATGTCATCAATGTGTCTTTTCCACATCAAGATTTTATCTCCAAAAAATAATCTAATATTAGATTCTACATAATGTATGTAGAAAATAGCTAAAATCGGCGAAAGGTTGTTACCCATAGCTAGACCATGAATTTGTTAAACGGTTTTCCTTTAATTAACACAGTATCTGAGTTTATGGCTAGTTTGACAATTTCTATGAAATCTTGTTCAGATAAGTCTGCAAAAACAGTTTCTGCTTTGAAGGTTTCGAAGAAAGAAGTTGCAACTGTGAAGACGTTGTTCTCTCCAGTGAGAGGGATGGATCCGTAAAGCTTAGAGACATCAAGAGATCCCCAAAAGTATTGTTGCTCTGGTGATGTTGAAAGAGATAGATTTGCAATTTCTGCAACAAATTGGATTGTGTCTTTAAGATGACAGGAGATAAAATTTAGTAGATTTTTAAGGATTTCAGCAAGAATCTTTGAAAGAGTTGTGGATGGCGTGTCAACAGCAGATACAAGAGGTCTACCACTGAGACTCTTTACAAAAAACTTAAACCGTCCATCAACATTCAACTAAATTAATACTTAAATTAATATTTAATTGGGTTTAAAATTTCAAATTAAAAAAAATATTTAAAATTTAAAATATAAAAAACGTTTTTTTATTAAAGAATTAAAAATTTAATTAAATTATAGAATTTAAAATTTTAAAAAAATAGGAAATATTTTTTGGGTAATTAAAATAAAATATAAATAGAATATAATTAAACCAATAAATTTATAAAATACGAAATAAATTTATTATCCCCCAACAATAATTATTTAATGTAATAATGATCAAATTCACTTGAAAAAGGCAGTGCCGAAAATTCGTGAGTATCAACAAACATCGATATATTACTGATTTATAGTTTTCAAACTCTCTTTTTAATTTAATTTTATTATTATTATATTTGTACTTATCTTTCATTTGTTACCTACCCATACCTTACCCCTGGGAAATTATTGATTTTGTAATTGTTAAATAATTTTTGAATTTAAATTTTATTCGCTCTCATTTATACGGGACGGACAAACTGAAAACCATAAATTTGATTTTATGAACCTTTTTGGAATTTAAATAAAAAAATCGGAACAGAAAAAACAGTTACAACGGTAAAAACAAAGAGGTATTTAATAACCTCTCTCCTTCATCCCACCCTCAACACCTCGTGTTAACTACACCTATTTAACCGAAACCTATTTAGCATCAGATTACTAATTAATTAACTAATTAATTAAGAATCATAAAATTTTATTGATTTGTCATGACAATGCCTATGCCATCGATAGTGATAGAAATCAATAGACAAAATGATGCAGAGTATTATTACAACTGAAGTGCATTATTGTACACTCACAATTATTAATTAACATTAATTAAGATTTGAATAATCAATAAAATATATAAAATCATTCAACAATCAACGATTGGAAAAAGACAATCAAAAATATTGGACAACAAATAGAATTTCAATGGAGAAAATAAATAAAAATAATTACAATCAAAGACGCCAAACAATAATTGATACCGGCATAGTCGAATTACAAAAAAAAATAATAATAATAATAATAATTAATAATAATAATTATTAATATATTATTAATATATTATTAATAATTATAATAAATAATCACCAACAGCCAATAGAATTGGAAAAGTGTTTGAATTATGTTTTTATATTGCAGCCGATTTCGACCAATGTTTTTTCACAGTGACCCCCGATAATGGGGATGAGCACTCCCAATTGTTTTCACATTCCGGCTGCAGCATAAAGAGCACAAATAAAAATAAAATAGTGAGCATAATTATAGGAATTGATATCAACAAACTCTGGCACAATTTCCTTATCCAAGTTGCTGAGGTGGATATGACTGAATCCTCTGATTGGATCATAGAATATGAGAAATCACCCTGAGCCAAGCGTTGGTTATCAATGGTGTTAGAAAGGTTCTGATTGGCAATCGGATACGGTGGTAGTTTATCAGCGGCGCGTAGACGGATGTCTGAATCGCCAGAAATGAAATCGTTACGCAAAATTGGGACATAAGGCTGTTCATAACTACTTATAGATGGAACCATACGACTAGAATCATTAGCTAAATCATCATCACTGAAAGACACAGACGTTGGAAACGGAGCAGTTGTTTCGACATCATACTCCATTTGGATAGGAGTCGAACTGAAAATATGAAATTCATTAAATTATGATATGAGAGGCAAAAATGTATGAATGACACATGTACATTTATAATCGCCATTTTACACAGATTATAATCAATCTATTAAGAAGAGCTAAATTAAACACAAATCAGCTCATGCACAATTAACATGGAGAAAACCTAAACCATTAACACGAATTTTACTCACCTTTTGATTGCATAGCCATGAATATTCTAAATACGAGTCCATTACATTTAGGTTATTAATTGATAAATAAATAATATTAATAAATACAAATGAATGTATCGTAATCTTGTGGCAAAAATAACATTATGGATTGATTGCTAGATAAACAAACAAAACAATACCAACTAATCTACACCAGTGTCCCCCCCCCCCCCCCCCCCGCCCTCCGTCCAATTAGAACACTAACAACAAAATAACTGCAATGAAAGTATCAATAGTCAAACAAGAGAGAATATGGAAAACATTGATTGTACTAGTATTATTTATTTCTGCAAAGTTAAAAATAGGACATGACTTCAAAATATCTATTAGTAAAATTCTGAATTTTCAATATTTATTAAAAATAGCTAACATATATTAACCTATATATTAACCTATATATTAACATACGAATACTATTGAATAGACCTTTTGTTCATACTTTTAACAACGCTCTGGGGAATTTTTTTTTAAATCTATACACGTGTTTCAAATTTCCTTATCGGAAAATAGTCTCGCTCTTAAGATCGCTTTACTGGTACAGTGATGTGTCCTTTTTTCGACCATAAGCTACTGGCATTATGGAGGAATGTCAGAGGGGGTAAGAAAAAAAATACAATATACACATAGAACATTTTGGGTCAAAAATATTGTCAATATTTGACTGGAGATTCTACGTAGAGACAACGGTAAATCATAATATTTATATGTATTCTAATTTTTTTATTTATATTTTTTTCAGATAAAACCACAATAATTGTTGAGTTACTTTTTTTATTATGTTCTTTATTAAATGATTGTCAAAAACATTTATATTTTTCCTTTTCACTCGTTTTAACCCTTTTTACTTTTTTGAATTTAATTCTGAAGTTGAATAAAGATGCATGAGAAAATGATTATAAACATATATATAAATCATTTCCTGACTTTTTATGAAATTTAATTCCGCACTTAAAGGGTTAATATAAAAGCATCGACTATGGATTGTTTTTATCGATATACTACTTATTTATTACCAGCAATCAATTATAAAATAATTTTAAATATCAAAAATACTAACAATTTTGTTTTATTCATAGTCATCAACATATATAATTAATGTTTATACGACCATCCGTAAATTTTGTTGACGTTGGCTTTGTTATGGATAGCAATACTATTAGGTATAGCTAGGTTAAAAATCAACCTTTTCATGACAACTGTCATTATGAATTGTGTCAGAACATCAACATCTAGTTATTTCCTTATTTGATTATAAATTCTTATCTATTCATTAACTTCGGATTAAAGAGATAACGTAATTAAATTTAAAATATGTTGAAATTAAGACAGTGAAATATAGAAGGAGTTTCAAAAACCATGATTTTATGGTTGACTTTTATTTAAGGTCATCTTTAATCTGTTTTTTGATGATGATATTTCACTTATTTTAATTCTGACAAAAGATCAAATATTTTTATTATACTCAACACAATTTTTCAGCTTTACCTTTATCAAATGTTATTATAATAAAGGCAAATGATAAAGGTAAAAATGAAAGTTCTTGTTGAGTATAATAAAAATAATTCATCTTATACCATGTTGAAAATAAATGAATATATTGTGCCAGATTTCATGTTAATATACTTACAAATAGATTTTTGCCAAAGTAATTTCCGCAAATTATCACTGTGATTTTTACCAAACTATACCGGACCGGATCTAGAGTGAGTGGAAAGTACTGGACTCGGAAGATTTGTATCAAGATTTGTATTATTCTCAACAACTAAATATAAAAATGTTATTGGGAAGGAAGGACAAACTCTTAATTTTGTTCAATGGATTATTGTTGAGCAGCAAGGCAATGATCTACAGTATTACATTTAATCATTGTTCAAGGCTTTACTTGTTTAATTGAAAAGTAATAAATGAAGAATTTCAACCTGAAACGGAAGTCTAACAGGTGACCTTGAAATGGTCAATGGACAATGCCCGTCACCAAACTATGAATATAAATCAACAATTTCGACTCAGGAAGTGAATATAATAAAACTATAAACAATATGCCAGATTTTGATACGAAAAGTACACAAATGATTTGAACTTGATAACATTGTCTATCCATTCAAACCTTACAAAAAGACTTACCAAATTATCAGACTCGATTATCACCTGTGAGATTCTCAGAATTAAACTGTCGAGATGAATCAAATCTTTCATGAATTTGTTAATTTTTTCCGTTAATTTTGGGTCCAAATATAAATTGTGACTATTATTACTAGATATTGGCTCGATTTGAGTTTTCCAATATACTTGGCCATTTTTCACATCCTCGAACTGATCAATGAAGCCGTCAGTAATGGAATGGATATTTCTTGATTCATTTTTCAATGATCGGATCTGATCTGTGATTCGGTTCAGTTCTCGGTGAATGTCAGCAGAGTTGCTAACAATCTGCAAAAAACATAATGTAACGATATTATAATTGACAGAGTTGCTGGGTTTATAGCGAAATTCGGTAGCATTATTACAGATTTGAACTCCTCGTGTCGTTATATTGATAAACTGAGACTCAACAAATTTAAGTATTTTGCATCACCATATATCAAGCCAAAAAATTTTTCTTTATTTTTGATCATACACATCCAACTCGACAAATTGGCAATCTGAAAATAACTACCAACGTTTATATATGGTGGTCCCTCATCAATCATCGTGAGAGATTTTCATTCTTTCTCGAGTTTCCTTACGGAAATCAACTTGATTTCATGAAATAATCCCTCTTAATCCCGCGGATATCAGCTTTTAATATCTAAAATGACAAAACTGACTCTTGCTTTCCTCTTTTGAGATGACTGATGAGAAATTTTTTTTTAATAAATCAGGTTGTATTTTGATACCTCCTAGACCCTTATTCAATTTGATATTATTAATGTATGTGTTATATATGTATTCATTTTTTAATTACCGCTCTTTTTAAGTTTCTAACTATTAAATTAATTATTTTTTAATTGATTCATGATACCTCTTTTGTAACCCTTTAATTTTGATTAACTTACATTATTTTTATACAACCCGGACAAATTCATAATCTCACAAAACCACAGCAAGATTACTAATAAATTTATTTATTAGAAATGAAAATATATAATAGTTTATTATTATGAATTTTTTAATTAATATTTAATTAACACAGAGCCGACCGGAGACAGGTGCAACCGCATAAGGCCCCAAGTCGTTTCTATTTTCAAATGAAATGTAAATAAAAAATTATTTTTATTTTTAGTTTAAAAAAAAAATTACAATAAATAACTTTATAATAGTTTAAACCATGTATTTAAACCATGTTTTTCTAATGTAATATTAATATATGTATATCGTAAAACTAAAACAACGATTTTTGATTCTGCTTATGACAATTTTTAATGAATTTGTAATAAAACATGTGAGAAATTAATAAATCCATATATGTAGAATTGATAAAATAATATAAGTATTTCTGTGTAAACAATCATAAATAAATAAAAATATATGTTATAATTATAAAGGTTTTGGTTTGAAATGCTAATTTTATTTTTATTATTTTAAATTTTCTATTACTATTCTGAACGTAATAAATAACAAGTTACAATAAATGATTATTGTATGAAATTTCTTTCAAGGTCCCGCTAGGAAGATTTGAACCGAGGCCCGCTTTTGTTCTGGGCGGCACTAAATTAACATTTTTATTTTAACCCTTAATTGCATTGTGAGCAAATTTGCAACATACCAGAATTTCACGTTTAGATCGCCAAAAATAAATAAGAACTAACCATTTCATAGTGTTGCTTGTGAGCTACAAAGCTGTTTAGCGGATTTGTTCATAAATATTATAAGAACTTTTTTTTACAATTTCACCACTGATTTTATTTTTTTCCAGTTTATTCATTAAAAAGAACTTGAAACTATAAGTCAGTAATATATCGATGTTTTCGATATACCGTATTAGCCCGAATATAATTCGACAATTTTTAACATTTTATTTTTATTAAATTTTGGTTTAAATTAATTAAATTCATTGTTATGAATATAACCTATGTATTACTTTTAATTACCTAATCAAACGCTTATCTGATTGAATTTCCTTTAATTTTAATTTTTTTTCTAAATTAGGGGTCGCGTAATATTTGGACTAATCCGGTATTATTGATTTATAGTCTTCAAGCTCTTTAGATTTTTAAAATTATTTTTATAATAATATATTTAGTCAAAGGAACGTTATTTTATTTTATTTAAAATAAATAAAAAAAATCATGCAATTAAGGGTTAATTGTCCTTATATTAGAATTTTCTTAAATTTGAATTTAAAGTATGGTGATTTTATAATTCTGAAGCTAAAATGGCCCTTTTATATCTTGTTACCCTATCAAAATTAGTCTTCTCTACACGACAAATTAAAACCAATTTACAAGAATAGAACCGCTTATATTTGAAATACCACCACTATCAAAAAGTACTGGGTCACTTCCATTTAAAATTGACACGTAAAACATGCATGTATAATTATTTTTTAGGTTGGCATACATCTTATTGAAATTTTATCCCAATTTAAGCTTGATTGGAACTTAATAGGTTTTATTTAATTAATTTTTTAATATCAACTTTTTGCGTTTATTCGATTTTTAATATGAATGGAATTACTGAACAAAGAATTTGTGTTAAATTTTGAGTTTTAAAATAAAAATAAACGTTCTGATACACAGAAAATATTAGGAAATTGCTATGTTGAACGTTCTCTATCGAAAACAACAACAAATAAGTGGATTTGAAAGTGGTAGTGAATCAGACAAAAATAATCCAAAACAAGAAAAACCATCGACTTTGAAGCCTGATAAAAACATCTACAAAACGAAATCCGTTCAGAGTATTTTAAATGATGATTTGGGATCAAAACGTTAAGGAGCTGCTTTCCAACCATGATTCAGATGAAAAATTAATTCAAAGAGACATGGGCTTATAAATATGACACACAAACAAAATATCAGTCGATTCAATGGTAGTCCCCAGATGAGCTAAACCCATAGGAAATCGTGGATAAGAATGGTGTTCTTCATCACTGTTTTCCAGAAGACAAAATGGCCGATAAAAGGCGAACCTTGGTGTAATAAAACGTATACGTAAAGCTGTGCGTTTGAAAAATCCAAATTGTGAAGAAGAAATTTGTGGATTTTACATCATGATAACGCATCATCACAAAATACATTGATTATTCGACCATTTACGGCTAAAAATAATACCAATACAATTGTGCATTCGATGAATTCACAAGATATGACTCCTGTGACTTTTCTTGATTACTAGACTCAAAAAGCCACAGTGAGGAACGCGTTTTAATAGAGTTAATAAAAGAAAAATCGGAGGCTTTCATGGCCATACCAAAGATTGAGTATGAAAACGTATTCGAGGACTGGATAAAACATTATTACAAGTGCATTTTATCGAATGGGGATTTCTTTGAAGGCGATAACATTTCAGTTGATAATAAGCATTATAGTTTAAGTTTAAATGGAGGTGACCAGGTACTTTTTGATTTATTAACTTTTAATGGTTGTCGAATTTTAATCTCTCAAGATGCAAAACTTATTTTGTTTTCATCTTTTGCGATGATTGATGACATAAACAATTTTTTTAATTAATTAATTGATCAATCTGAATAAAAATAGAACTTATTTAGTAGAAACATCGTGTTATCTTGGCTTTATGAATGATTATGAATTCAATTAAATATTACCTTTTGCATATTAGCAATCCAATGTTCAGCCATGCGTCGCAAATCTTTCCAGGAATCCGACAATTCTTTTGATTTCGATGGAGATATTGCAATATAGGTGAAATTCCAGTTTTTATAGCCATTTAAAAACAATCTCAGCGACTCTAATTCCGATTGAATTGGTGGTAAACCGGTTTTACAAATTCGACTGAGATTAGTCAGATCCGATTTCTTTTCAATGATCGACCACGACTCTTTGATCCATCGTTCCAAAGAGATAAGTTGTTGAGTTTCCGATTCTTTTAAACTGAGACTCCTATCTACAGATTCTCGACGAATTGAGTCACTCGATTTCCTTGACTTGCTTTTAGAGGACAATAAAGCACTTTCCTTGCCATCACTGTCAGCAATCGCAACATGTATTTTAGATAAATCCTTTCTGTCTCTTTCCACACATAAATCGTAGACGGATTTCCATCGAACTTGAATATCTGATGAATATTTTTACATAATCAGGAGAAATTCAATACGGATTTCATTCATACCTTCGACGGCATCAGGTGAATAACTCTTGAAACCTATCAGATTATGATTATGTATCATTTGCTGTATTTCTTCACTAAGACCTTTAACCAGATCTACCTTATATCGACTAGCAACAATCAGATCAACCTAGATGGACATGGTTTTATTTTTATTAAATTCGAAATTAAATTTACAAATGAGTTAAAGTTTTTATTGTTATCCAAAGATTCTTCAAATGTGATGGACTTGATTCCACCGACAATAGAGTTTAATAAATTACTGGTCCAAACCAAATATTGTTCAATTCCAATAATATTAGAGTTCAATTCTTGAACCATACTGTTTACTTTTTTATTTGGATCAGTAACCCCTATTGAAATGGACGAATGACGCGATTGATTGCTCTAATATTTATGAGTGATAATTATAAATAAATAATAATAATCTATTAAATAACATAAGTAATTTTTTTCATGTAAAAGAAAATTAATTTTAAAAAATATTTTTAATTTTTTCTGATGCTGCGTGTTGATTTTCCACATGCACGGCCCATACACTTCCATCTAAACCCATCGGAATTGTCAGCGGTCTGCTTTAATTCGTATGGTTTCGAACATAGGTCGCACATGGGGCTCCTTTGCAATAGATTTACGCTCCGCAACCACCGAATGGTATTCATAGAAGAGCTGGTGATATCATAAATATCGTCCCGTTTATATTGTGCATTCGGCTTAACCATGGGCGTATATATAATTTCTATTACACAAATTAAAATTTAATTAATCGATTCCCATTTAATCAAATTTAAATTAATCAAATCCAGTATATTAAATCCACTGGGGGGGAGTAGTTCAGTTTACCCCGTCTGTAAACCAACGATGATGAAAAAAACGATTATTCTTATTGGTTTATTAGTAATTACATAATTATATGTGTGAAAACCAATAAAATTAATCAAGCACTGAAAATACACATGGTATTTTGCATGTTGATTTATAGGTTAAATGATTTTATCATCAAATAAAAATAATAAAAATTAAAATAAATAATATAAAAAATACAGCCTAAAAAATTTTCGTAGAACACCATACACTTTTATACTCCCTCTGTTCAAAAATGATAGTCCAGTTTGAATTTTTCGGCAATTTCTTTTATACGTAACAGTGATACTTAAAATGCAGTTTTGTTATTTGTTCAATCAATAAAATTATTTAATGTGTTTTTACTGTAAAGGTTTTACAAAACCGTTCAATTTTTTATATTCTCTATTGACAATCATTTTGGGAAAAAGGCTAAAATGCAACTGGACTATCATTTTTGGACAGAGGGAGTATTATTTAAATTTCAAAATTTACTACAGAAAAACAATCAATAATAATAATAATTTCATTTTATAATAAAATAAATTATTAAAATTATATTTTTACTCTTCTCGTCTATTCTATTATTATATCTAAACGACAGAATGAAATCATTTAACATAAAAATATGATGAATTTTTAAATGTATGAATAATTAGGAGTCGAAAAAGTTTTTTAAATTTAAAGAATAAAAACTTACACATTTTTATTAATTTTTAAATTATTCTGTTTTAAAATGTAAATTAGATCTTTATACTTTCTGCACATATTTTTGCTAAATTCTGTTAGGCAATAAAGAAAATATGATTAGGGTAAAGTAAATAGGGAAGATGTCGTCTACTAGTAATTCAAAAAAACGAGGCGTGTGGTCTGAACAATCACTTCAAATGCAAAACATTTTCAATTTTTTTAAGAAAACATTTAAAAAATGCGGTAGAAGAACAGAATTCTACAGAATGAAGAATGCTAATTGTGAAATACAGCCTTGGTTCTCAAAGCGTGTTCCGCAAAAAAATCAAATGTACAATTCAATTAAAAATTGTTTGAAAATAAAAATTAATTCAATGTAAAATTTACACATACCAAAATATCTTTCGGGTGAAAATTACTTCTTGGAAACATAAAATATGATTGCAGTTATCAAAATTCTGCTTAAGCCGGTTGTAGATTAATTCTAGATTCCACAAAGTCTGGCGTCGTTACGGATGTAGGGCGCATGTGTGTTACTCTACTCTTTCGCTAGGGGGATTTGTGTTTTCAATAAATATATTTGCATCAATCAATATCGATACATATTTTATTTATATACATATTATTTTCTAAAAGTAGCATTTGGAAGCAGGGGGTTGCCAATCGCACACTGCGACACGATTCCGTTTCTTTATTGCTCTATTTGCGAACATTATTCTTTTTTTATTGCTCTTTTCGTTTCAAAAAGGTTAGCAACCCGGGGTCCCTGTTTTAAAGTTTATGCTGTATTGTAGATGTTTCGCCTAAAAAGTAAATCAGAGTTCAGTGTTCCCCGACTTCAAAAAGTTTGAGAACCAAAGATATACAGTAATAATTTCTTAAATAACATTTTTAGATAAAAACGAATTAATTACCAAAAATTTACGTTAAAGAAAAAAAGTTACCTTAATACCAAGAGATGATCGAATACTGGCCCTTGATCCAGCTTCACTACGAGAGCTAGAAAAATGAATAAGTGATGATTTACAATGAAAACTAGAATACCTTCGTCTCGACCCAGATCGAATGCTATCTCTCAATCTTATTGACAAATTATGAATTGCATTTTCACTTTCTTTCATTTTCGAAACGATGTCAGAAAAGTGCACAGAATCTGATTGAGGGCTATTCAAAATAATCTTTGACTCGATTTCAATTTCCTTCAAATATTTTAACTGATTGAGAAACTGGCTTTTAATGTCCTGAAACAATTAAAACAAAATTTCATAAACCTTTCCCAACAAATTTACCTGGAGCTCAAACTTTCGAGTTTCAATATTTTTCGGCTGATTAATTTCCACCATATCTATCTCTTTATCCACGTCTGCTATCCACGATTTGATAGTTTCACAACAGCTATTCAGT
Organism: Schmidtea polychroa; assembly: GCA_959609185.1. Lineage (NCBI taxonomy): Eukaryota > Metazoa > Platyhelminthes > Tricladida > Dugesiidae > Schmidtea > Schmidtea polychroa. The sequence goes on along the minus strand of CAUHTR010007455.1, from coordinate 95,203 downwards.
TGTGTTTTTACCGTGGCTAATTGTCGCATTTGAGCATCCAACACCGACACTTCCTCTTGAATTGTTTCGAATTTACTTAACAACCTCTTCATTTGACTATCAATTTCTCCTCGACTGTCCAACTGGTCTTGGGTGGTCATCGTTTCGTAGGTTTCTAAAAGATTTCTCATTTCCATCTCGTACTCGGTAATGTCGATTTTCAAAGCCTATTAAAATCAAAAATTAAATGACAAACTATCATGAAAAGGACTTGAATTTTATCTAGATTTTTGTCAGGATTTGTGTCAATGTTTGCAACGAGGTTATTCAGTCGGCCATCAATTTGATTTATGAAATGATCAGTTTCCGTTAGTTTTATGTCCATCATTCTCCACAGGGGTATTAGATCATTGAGTCTGGAAAATCAAAGATTAGGCACTGAAATCTAGTTGAGGATTGGAATAGAAATTTAGTTAGAAAGGAAAATAAATCCCAAATTCCAATTTGCAAATCTCTCACATTGTGGCATCGTTTTTATGAGAGGATGGATTAATTTTTTTAATTAAAATATTATTAATCAATGGGAAATTATGTTAAATTATATATAATTACTTGGATATCTTCCATTTGATTTTATCATTGATATTATCCCATCTCTTTTTCAACTTCTTTCTCGTTTTGGAGATTTCTTCTTTCGCGTTATGATTCGGACACGCGTCGACGTTGCGCATAAGCAAATTGCACATCAACAAAAGAGATGTGATATCTCCATTGTGGGATCGGATGTTTTCTAATTGAATCTGAAGGAGAAAATGATAATTTGATCATCTAACAATTGGCAATTCACTTTGTATGTTTCCAGCAATTTTATGGGAATATCAATTCGAAATTCTTCCAGCACAATAGGGCTATTCAACTTTTCTTTAATTTCCAACATCCACTTTTTCAAATTGCCTGATTTTTCTTCGAAGCTTCCAATCGAATCGTAAATTTCATGAAGTTCTTTCAATCTAGGAGCAATTGATCTAAATTTAGTCTGAGATCCAAATTTTATTACTTATTATCAGCTAATAATTGAGCCCTGTTCCAGATATCGTCGAACTTTTGCAATCTATAACTTACGTCCTTCGATCTGTCGTCTCCTGATTTCTCCTGGATATAAATTCCCAGGGATTTGAGATCTTCGAATTTCGATTTATAATCCTTGATTGTTGGTATGATTTCCTGAATTAAGATGTTTAATAATACATTTATGTTATCTTGATATTAGATATTGTTTCAGTTAAATATAGAATTGATAATGATATAAAAGGATGAAGCTCCAGTAAATGTTTCAACCGCTAGATGACATTAGAATCACTCCTCCCCAACGTTCCCTCTAAGCTGCGCGCGTGAACGCGCGCAGCAAAATTATTTTCAGCGCAGTATATTTAATTCAACCGTTTGTATTTAATCATTTGTATTTAAAGGCTGCTCAGCGCAGCTGAATTTGCGCGCACTGCTGCTTATGGCTTAGAGGGAACATTGCTCCTCCCATATTTGTTTCGTACCCACGGAGATTTATCATGCCAAAAACAATATAAAGCGAAATTACAGTTTTTAAAACCGTCGAAACTGGGTACAAAAACCATTACATTTTTTATTTTTTAAATTTAACGTTTCATTATAATTAATTTTAATTCAAAAACATCAATTTGAAATGCAAAAAATGAAATATTTTATTCTTCAGGTCCCTCCGAGAATTATACACCAAGACGTTAAGTGACATATCTCCTATCCGCTATGTAATTTTGATGTAAAATTAGCAGAGACCGAAAAGGTTATTATCCATGAAAGTAGACTTCACAGTACATAATGCACCGCGGAGCTTCTCAAGATTACTTAACCTTACTTAACCTTATCTGGTGCTTTGAAAAATTACAAACTTCTGTTTTAGGTTTCCGAAATCTTCAGGTTCGGTGTTATTTTCAGGGTCTTCTGCGTTTTTAAAAATTAAATTAAATTCTTCTTGCGAATTGTCTGTGAAATTAATTTCAGAATGAAACAAAGTAGGATGACAATTCGTAAACATAGAGAGTATTAATTTTTAAAAAAGAAAATAAAAAATAATATTAAACGAAAACGAGATGGACTGGAGGCATGAAAATGCATTCTGAGACCGGGGTAAACAATAAAAAAGTTGTGAGCAACATAATTAATTTAACATAATTAATTAACATAATTAATTTTTGAAATTGAGATTTGAAAAGTTATCAGAAGCAGAACGGATAGCGGTGAATATGAAAATATAAAAAAAAACTGAAAGGTTCGAAGACACAAAATTGTGTAAATATATAAATAAATTAATTAATATGAAGAAAAGCCCGTAGTGGATTGTCGAGGGTCATTATCATGACAGCACGAATTGGGAAAACCAATGGAAATAACCTCGATAACAATAATTTATCCTTTCATTTCAGGATGGTAGTCGAAAGAAAGATAAGAAAAAGAATGTCAAAGAAATTGTTAGCAATTCATAATTCAACAAAATGCATAAATTAACAAAAATAAATTAAGAGCAAAAAAATTAAATAAAAAATAAAAGAAATCAATATTTTACTGGGTAAACATGCATGAGCAGATAGAAAATAGAAATACGAGTACGAATACAATAATTTAAAATTGGTCGGATGTCTCTAGACAATGTTATTTAAGAAATACAAACTAATTAATTAATTAATTAATGTAAACTAATTAATCTAATTTGTAAATAAAATTCCCAATCCTACAAAGCTAAAAGGAACTAATTAAATCTTCCGATTTGGTGACTTCTTGAGACTCGATAATTAAATTTGAGAGAATGAGTGATGCGAGAGAGGCCTAAAAAAGGAGCGAACAGTTTAGACAAACTGTTAGTATGGTTGAATAAAAATTTTATTGCGTGAGTTTTTATTTGACACAAAGAGCACGAGGAGTCAGAATTATCAACCGACAATTTACTAATAACCCAACAAACATACGGATAATTCCTGAAAAGAATAAAAATTCATAAAAGTTGAGAATAGATTTAAAGTAAAACTAATAAAGAAAATTAACAAAGCATTTGAAGAATTAAAACAGAAATTTTTTACAAGTGGTACAGGATTATATTAATAAGTTAAATATCCAGAGTCAAGATGATGGAGACTGCAGAATTTCATCAAAAAGGCATTCCTCAGAATATGGTAAAACTACGAATTCAGTCATCCGTAAATCAGTTGATAAAATTAAAAGAGTTATAAAAAGTATTTGGAGAAGAAAATGCTTCTATAAAGATAATACAAAGATGGGTGATACGTGAACTTTGAGAATTTTTTGGGATGCCGAAATAATTGTAAAAGTTAATTTCATTGAAAACCATCTAAATTCGGATCATATTGTTGTCTTAATCAATCAAGTGAAGAACCTTGACCAAAAGCCGAGATCCAGGCAGCTTAGTTGCCAAATGACAATACTCCTAGACGAAAACCTCACAGATCACAAAATGTAATTTGCTAATGAATCAACTCTATAATATAGGCAATGTGTTATATAGGCCCTATCAAGTAAGTTCACGATGAATTTTAGATGTTCAGCCTCTCTAAAACACGTTGATAGGTGCAAATTAACAACAGTTAATTTCAACGAAATATACAAAATTGTAAAGCGAAATATATGAAACGAAGTTCTGGTGCATAGCTGATAACCGGAGAAAATGAATTAAGATGTTTCATAAATTTGTTTAAATTACATCTTTTGATTTAGATAGCTTTTACTTTGATTTGCAATTGAGATCTTTTCAAGATTTGGAAATTTTCCAGTTTCATATATTATTTCTTGGGAATTATGATTAAATTCAACGGATAGATTTGCAATTGAAATGGTTACTGTGAGACTGAGCCTTAGTTTGATAAAATATTTGAACAAGGAGAAAGTCAAAGTTAGTCAAACTAACGACGAAAATATTTCATAAAAAAGGATGTACTTCAAAAGGAAAATGGATTGAAGATGTCGTTGAAACTGACGAAATGAAAAGTGATTTATTATTATTATTATTATTTTTATTATTATTATTATTATTATTATTATTATTATTATTATTATTATTATTATTATTATTATTATTATTATTATTAATTATTATTATTATTATTATTATTATTAATTATTATTATTATTATTATTATTATTATTATTATTATTATTATTATTATTATTATTATTATTATTATTATTATTATTATTATTATTATTATTATTATTATTATTATTATTATTATTATTATTATTATTATTATTATTATTATTATTATTATTATTATTATTATTATATTTATCAAATTAATAATATTAAATTTATTAACTTAATTATTTTGTTTATTAAAAATATGATTCTAAAAGTGTTAATTTATTATATGAATAATAGAAAATTCATAATAAATTTATATTTCCACTCAATTTGCTTACAGATTCCAATTTATCCATCAATTGATCAACTTGATAAACTTCTTTACTTTCTAACATTGTCAAAATTTCAGAGACCTCTGAGGTCAATTTTCTACAGTTATCGACAAACTGGGGCCAAACGCTCATTCTAGCCTCGATTTCCCGCCGCCGGATTTCAATTTGAACAACCAGTTCATAGCATTGCTTATCAATCAAGTAAATCCGATCAAATAGAATCGTTATGTCATCCGGACTCAAATAGCTCACCAAATCGTCGACTTTGCTTCGTAGTTCTGATCGAATAATTTGAGATGATTTTAGATTAGCCAAGAATTTCTGAAATAAATAACCAAATCAACATGAATATAGATGGGGGAGGGGGCCGAGTTAATTGCACCATTAAAAGCACCTTGATATGGCGACATGAAGCATAAAGCGATTCGCGAAAACGTATTTATACGATAATTGAAAATTAATAAAAATAAAATTAACAAGCATATAATCATGAATTGTGATGCCGGGAAATTTCGTCATTCTGATGAATAAATTAAAACAAATAAAATGAGCTATGAACAAATTTACTGCCCCACCATCAGAGAACAAATACTTACATATAAACATTCTTGGATTATCTAAAATATCAATCGTATAATAAATGTAATTATTAAATATTCAATCATCAGTCTCATATTTTATATACAGAAAATATACATATATAATTGTATTACTTTGCCCAATGTTTGCCTTCAATCACCAAATGGCAAAACTGATAAGTTCAAATTGAAAATATTGTGTTAGATTAATTTCATGAAAGGGTTATAAACCTTGCATTTAACAATAAAGAGAACGTTCATATTACTAAACGTTATAAATATTATTAAAAAGCTTGATCTATGAATCAGTAAATATATCGATGTTTTTTGATATACAGTATTACTAATTGTCTTAAAGCTTTTTAATAATAAAGACAATGGAAAAGAAATCAGTGGTGAAATTTGAAAAACCAAGTTCTTAAAATGTTATAAATATTAACTCAATTAAAAGTTTTGAACCGATACAACTGTATATTAAAATGTATCATATCGTCCATGAGACTATAACAATGAAAGGGTAAATTCCTTCAAATGGTCCATATAAATCACTAAGACTAAATTCAATGGAATTATGAATTAATATATAAAAGTACTATTCAAAATATCTAAATATCATTTCTTCATAGTTGCTCCCTACTAGTAAGTTCGTTGCAATGTCTGTTGCTGCAAATCCATGCACTATTTTACCATGAACTTTTACGGACCACATCAAAATTTTGTCTATGTAAGTTTTTTCAAAACCTACTGAACGATCAAGAAAGAAAAATTGTAATTCCTCAATAGCGGCTATAACTGTTACCGAAAATTTCCCTTTCATAGAATTAGAAGTCCTAATGACAAAAGTCTTGAAATAAAATTTTCCATCGAAAGCAAATTGTTGAAATTAAAAAAAAATTATGTGTAACAGACGGATTCTATTTATATTATTATTTTTTTGTTGATAAAATGAAAATTATTTAAGATTTCTTTTCTCTTTATAAACTTTGGGCTTCAATGCTGAAAATCCAGTATTTACAACATAATACGAATTATATCACAAAAATATTTCCAAGAAATAATATATCATAACAATTCAATCAGTAAAATCATTTATTCTTGGGTTCACCATTGATATATTTTTCTTTTCTTAAAAATTTCATTTATTTTCATTACGTCTACAGAGCAATGTTTTTTCTTAGCATTTAACACACATTTACGAACTGCCCTCTTTTTGAAAAAGCCGTGTTGATAATTTGTGTCAGAAAGGAAAAAGTTAATTTTATTTAATAGTAAAATAACACAAATTTTGTTGGAAATTTTTAATTGAAAAGCTGTCTCCTTTTCACTTGATTTAAACACATCCAATTTTAAATTTGACAATTTATAAAATAATAATAACCATATATAGGGTTTCTCATTTATTAATATGACCTTTGGATTTAATACGGTTAATATTTTATTTACATTAACCACTTTGCCGGGCGAATTTTTTTTCATGTTTTCGGTCAAAAAAAAATTATTTTTTTTAAATCATTAATTAATAGTATATAATCAAAATATAACGTAAATATATATTTTTTAATTTTCCGAGTTTTTTCTATATGAGTTTGCGCTCACATGTGAGCGCTCGCCCGAAAGATGTACACATTTTTTGCACTCATATTTGAGCACGCGCCCGGCAAGTGGTTAATATTAATTTTTCAATTAATATTGTTTTATCATTTAATTTCATATTTAATTTATTTATAATTATAGTTGAGATGAATTATAATACAAAATGACTTCATAAAAGTACAAATGGTCAAACGGAAGAGAATAAGGAAAATATTTATTGTGCTATATTATTTATTTCACCAATGTTAAAAACAGGTCATAACCTACAAAAATAATATCATTAAAATAGTGAATTTCTAAAATCTATTATAAAATTGTTAATATTTGAACAAATAATTAAATAATTTCCTTTAACTCAATATTTATATATAAATGTAAAAATACTATATGAACTATTTAACACTAGATCTACAGAACCCGTCAATTTGACGGATTCAATTTTTAAAATTAAAAATACAAGAGAAATATTACTTTTTCCATTTTTTTATGTTGGTTATTAATGATACAATGATACACGAATATATCACTATCCTTTTATTTATCGCCCTTTTAGTTTAGCGGAAATGTTTCAGTAAAAATAGGTATATGTTTAATGTCAGTAAATCTAGTGTTAATATCAAATTAAATATTATCTTTATAATCGTAATGAAAATAAATGAAATTTTAAAACCTAAAAATTCTAGCGTGGCGAATAATAATGAAAACTACTTAGCTTAATCGGCAATAGAAGCATAAGAAATGTTAAAACTACAAGAAAGCCAATAAAAATAAAAGTAAATATGAATAATAAATAATTGAAAAAATCTGATTTATAAAGATGAAATTTTAATTCGAAACTAACTAATAAAGATTATAATTAGACAACTACAGAATCTTGGCATCATTTATCAATTGATAACAAACTAAATAACCGTTCTCACCTCAGATTTCTGCAAATTGAGATTGAGACCTTCATAAAAAGGGATATCCGAAGTTGTAAAAGTGCTGATTTCTTTGATCCACGCAAATAGATTCTGAATACTCTTATCAACGTCCTGCCATTCGGCATGACGTTTATTTAATTTATCACTCATTGCTCTCAACTGATCCGATACGTTACACCATTTTTCATGCAATTCTTGAAGATGCTCTTGAATTCGGGATTTAGTGTCGCTGTCCAATACGGTTCGATACAAGTTTTCCCCTGTAGCCATGCAAGCTTCATACACAGAAATATGAGCATCGCGTTCTTGGACAAATATCGCCAGTCGAAACTGCAAATGGTTCATTTCATCAACCGACCAGATTTCAGATTCAAAATCTATAAGCTTGTCTGCTAGATTATCACACCAAACATGAAACAATTCGAGTTTCCCCAAAAATTCCAAATAATTTGATACGTTTTTGTCGAGATATCGTTTCGAGTTATTAATATGTTCTGTGATTTTGACCCATTGAAATTTCAGGTCACTGAGGTTGGCCTGGAAATGGCCACAGTTTTCATTTTCGTTCAAGTTTCCCTTTTCAATCAAAATCAAAAACAACGATTCCTTAGGGTGAATAAGAAATTGGAGAAACTGAAATTAATAATTGTTTTATTTCAATGCAATTCAAAAAGAATATAATAGAAAAAATATATGAAGTAATGGATTTGTTTTATTTAGCTTTAAAATATTTTGTTTATAAAATTTACATTAGTAGAGATGTATGCCCCTTAGCTCACAAAAGAATTACTCATCCCGGAAGCGATGACTTATAACAATGAGTCATTTTTTTGATAGAGGGTGAGTCAGGCTTAAAAATTATGCGTCATACTTTCTTGGATGACTCTTGGTTCTTGTTCTATACTATATCAAAGTCATCATGTCAAACATATCGATGACTCATCATTTTTATAAAAAAGAAATTTTCAAAAATATTTCCAAGTTTTTAGTACTCGCCAAAATGGTACAAGGGTAGAATCATATTCACTACAAACTATTCTAACATAACATTTAAACCGTTTTACACAAAGATTATTTGCTTAGTTTTGTTAGTAATTTTTTTGATTATTCGTACTTTATAGAGAAAGTACATTTTATGACATTCTTTGAGTCATTCCGTTTTTATACAGATTATAACGTTTATTTAAAAATCTACAGTGCTATACTTCCTAGTACGGGAACCCTACAATTCAGGCAGTATATATCAACGTCTTAATGCACTCTTTTTATAATTTATAGAGGAGCAAGAACCAATTTTAAGTCATATAAGCCACCCTTGGTTAAATTCCAATTACCCTAATGGAAAATCGTAATTCTTTCGTAATCAGTGTTTCTCAGACTTTTCTTGCTCGAGGCACATTAAAAAAATTAAAAAATCTCGCGGCACACCTGCCCAAAAATCAAATATTTTTACAAATTTTTTGACTTTCCAATGATATATAAAAAAGTACTTTTTAGTCTATACTAATTAAATATGATTACGAGAGATTTTTATAAGGTAATAAAGACAATTCTTTGTAATTTTGATCCACAGAAGCGACTTTTTCACAATAAAAAGCTTGATATAGTTTTTGTAAATTTTTTTATTACCAGCTTTTTTGGGAAAAAAAGTCTCGCGGCACACCTGGTTCAACCTCACGGCACAAAAGTGTGTCACGGCACACAGTTTGAGAAACACTGCATTAGGTGACGGGATAGATCTTGAAGCTGTACCAAAGACTAATAGAGACAATTCGGAAGAACAACTATTTGATAGCAGGAAGTGGTAGACCATTAGTAGAGATTCGTGATAAACACGAATTCAGTTAAACATTGGCCAATAATTTTTCGAAATATATATTTTCAACGATTTTGGAATTTATTTTGGAATTTATTCAATTAATAAGTTGATAAGAAGGATTACGGATACATTTAGATTTCTTTCTATTTTCTTTTTCAGTTCTTTTTAGACTTTCGATCAAAATCTTTTTCATATTTAACAGAAAATATTGATCGAAAATCTAAAAAAGAAATAAAGATAAACGAAATTGCAATAGGTTGAAATAGATAATAAGATGTAAATTACCTCAAAACAAAGCTGCTTCTCTATAACTTCATCATAGTTTTGCAAGTTCTGATGCTCCAATTCTGGCTCCAAGAATCTCAGCAACTCCATACAATAATTACAGAGAGCAATAAATTCCAGTTTTGAGCAATTTTCCAGATCTCTATCCTGAATGATTTGAATAATTTTATTAATTATCGCTGTCCGATGGGTAATAATGGTTTCGAATCGTTTCGATCTGGCTTGATCCATGTCAAATCTGTGAGAGATAGATTTGATCTCATTGATATCTCGACGAGACTCGACAATATTCCTCAATAACTCGCAAATATCGTGATCGAACGATGGCGAACCCAATACATTTGACGGCATTAACAAACTCACTGACATATCAACCTCATTGTTAATTTTTTCCATCCTTTGACAATGTAAATCGAAAAACCGTAAATCATTTCCATGCTTAAAAAGTTTAATTTTCAAAGTATCTCGAAACCTTTTAATCCTATTCAACCTATGTCCATTCGCTGATAAGGCATTTTTGAACTTTTTACTTGTATATTTGTCAACAATTTTGATTAAATATTCCGATTGGCCATTTAATTTATTAGCAAAATTTTGGGAATCTTTGATCATAAATTCAATGCTGTTGAGACGGGATGGAAGCTCGGAGATTTGGTTCCGTTTCCTTGGATTGAAACTGTCAATTATTACTGACTCCATTTGTTCAAAATTGTGGAGGATTATTTTCATGTTGTCATTAAAAAGTTCCCAATGCTCCAACAGGTCAAGCAAATGATTAGAATATGGGGAAATTTTATTTATTAATTCGGTTTTACTAATAATGGGATGCGTGTAAATTGTGGTGATTGTTTGATTGAGGTTGCAACTTACCTCCGACCTGATCAATCTCAATTGTTCTTCATGCTTATAATACAAACCGTTCATTCCAAACAGTTCTTCTTTGTAGCGTTCCAACTTTTCCAAATGAAACTTCACACAATTCAATGTGCTAAAGATCAATGATTTCGATTCTCCAATAAAATGGTCGATATCAATTTCCAATTCCAGCACTCTCAATTCTGAATTTTCCAATTCCGTCCAATATTGATTCAGCACTTCAATTGATTTTAGAATTGCTTCGTGTCTATCGCATTCACAATGCAAATTTGTTTCAATAGAAATTACCCATCTAGACATGAAATCTACATCCAATTTTATCTGGGTTCTCTGAGTAATGAGGGGTTTCAATAAGTTTTTCATATGCTCAATGACCTCTCTATGATTATTGGAGGTCTCTTGGAATGACTGAAAATATAAGAATAAATACAAATAGTATTAATATCAAAATTGTTTATTATTATTATTATTATTATTATTATTATTATTATTATTATTATTATTATTATTATTATTATTATTATTATTATTATTATTATTATTATTATTATTATTATTATTATTAATATTATTATTATTATTAATATTATTATTATTATTATTATTATTATTATTATTATTATTATTATTATTATTATTATTATTATTATTATTATTAATTATTATTATTATTATTATTATTATTATTATTATTATTATTATTATTATTATTATTATTATTATTATTATTATTATTATTATTATTATTATTATTATTATTATTATTCAGAAAATTAAAAAACCTTTAATTTTGTTGCGCCAAGTTTGAGATTCATTTTCGAGTTCAAATTTTTGACAATATTTTGACATTCAACAGACTGAGAACAAATCCAACCTTTGACTTTTAGAGCACCTTCGTTTATTTCATTGATTATTACATGCAGCTCTTTACTTTCATCACTTAGATCATGAATGTCTTTAGATCTTTTCGTCATTCCTTCACTTATTAAATTTGATTGTAAGCCAGTGTTCCGTTGACAATACAAATCAACCAACGGCTCAATTGTAAACAATTTTAAATTCAAAAATTTTAATTGTTCATCAAATGTTTCTAGGTCAGACAAACTTCTGATATTGGTTTCGGATCTCAATTTATCCAACGACATATCAATCGACCTACATAAAGATTTGATTTCCTCTCGAGGAATCTCAAAAGATTCTGATGAGAATACTGGACTCATAGATATTTCCTCCAAATCTCTTATCTTATCAGAGATTCCTTCCCATTTATTTTCCAAAGAGCATAATTTACGATTGAGTTGTGTTAAATTGTATCTCTTGGTTTTTAATAAGTTGTCACCAATTGTCAAAACGGATTTCTTAAGATTTTCTTCACGATAAAATCGCTCTTTGAGATGAAAAATACTGGACTGTCGTTGAGTAATATTTTGGAAATTAAGTATATTATCCATTTGAAGTTGTTCCTCTATTTCCATAACAATATCATGGATAACGTCCATGTGAAGTTCGAGTTGTTCAGATTTTCTTTCAAAATTATGCAATAATTCCGTGGCATTCTTTTCATCTTTGAAACCCGAAGAGACTTGTGCACTGATATATTCCCACTTTTCAGAAAACTCCTCTATATCCGTCTTCAAATCGGCACTTGTGATTTCACTGATTATATTTCTGGCTTTTGTAACAATATAGCCAACTTTCGATGAATTTAATATTAATTTATTATTCAACAATTCCCAAACGGATAGAACTTCATCCGATTGACTTTTTCTGTCGCTTTTCTTAATATCATTAATGTTTTTCTCCATAGTTATCAAACAGTCTGAATAAATAAATATACAATATTTTCAAAATATATTCATCAAAAAGTTACCTTGCAATTCACTTGAAATTCCGTTCGAATTCTGCCCAATCATAAAGAGTATGTAACAATTCCAAAAACTTTTCCTGTGCTTGCTCTTCCAAAACATCACTCCGTTTAATTACTTCCAAGTGCTGATCGTTTAACCTATCTGCTACACTGGGAGAAACTTTCAGCCTTAAAGATTCAAGTGCTTCTCGATATATATGGAAATTACTAAAATAATCCTAAAGACATAATTAGATCATGTAAAATCACTTATTGCGACAAAAATACACTAAAACCAAAACCATTATAAAATAATAAGAAAGATGTCGATTAAAAATCATGAATCACAAATATTGTTAATTATGGCTGCGATTTATATCAGGGAGATTTCGGGGGAGTTTTTAACCGCCTCGAAAATTCATCATCCAAGCCTACAAAATTAGAAATTGCAGCGCACATAAACTTAGCACATTGGCCACCAGTATGCTTTTATCTCTACGCCACAGGAATTTGTAAATTTTTAATAAATTTTAGATTTTCCAAAGTTTTACTACTAAATTTTCAATGAAAACTATTGCAAATATAATAGGCTATTAGATATACACCAATAAAATGATTACCAACAAGCCAGGGTTTATATTACGAGTTGTCTCGTACCTGACGGTGAATGTATAAATAAGCGAAATGAATTACAAAAGTGTTCAGAACCCAAAATACTAATTCTCAATTGACTAATATTTTAGGATTTATAAATTCTCTAAAATGTTTTTGTATATCAATAAGAGTAGTGTACAAAAATTGTAATATTTGATCCGGCCTGGTGGCTGAATGATAAGATTCTGGGGTCAAGCCACAAAGTTGCTTTTGATCTCCGGAGAGATTGAGTTTCTTACATAGCACCGATGAAAACCAAATAAATTCGAAATTTTTAAACTTAATTTTATGCAGATAGTCAAAGAAAACCAAAAACCATTAATATTATAAATTATTATTATTATTATTATTATTATTATTATTATTATTATTATTATTATTATTATTATTATTATTATTATTATTATTATTATTATTATTATTATTATTATTATTATTATTATTATTATTATTAAGCCTTTAAAACTATTCAATTCTAAAAATTATAATATGTAGATTAGGGGTATGACTATTTCACAACCCCCATTTTTTTGGAAAAATGCAAAATTTTAATTTAAATATTTGACATAAAAATCAACATAATATTTAAAACAATTATATATTAAATTAAAAATATTAAAATTAGTATTTTAGTTATTACATCATTACATTTATTTTATAAGTAATTTGATGTTAAATTTCATTTTATTATTTTAATAAAAATATTTTTATAAAATAATAAAAGAAATTTTTATCTAAATAAACATGCAAAAATCTTTTCAATATGTAAACATTTTCTTTATTTCTCAAATGGGGTTTAATTTCTAATAATTTTGTCTAAAAATTTTGAAAAATGATCAAATAATTTTTTATTATTATACTCAAAACAAATTTTCGTGTTTACGTTATCAAGTATTATTTTATTTATAAAAATTAGTTCAATAACTAATGAAAATTCGAAACATTTGTGTTAAATATTATAATAACAAAATATTTGATCTTTTGTCAAAATGAAATAAATATTGATTTAAATAATTATTTAATGTCCAGTTGTGTGTATTTTTATTATAGAATTTTTGTAAACCGTGCTTGTGTGCAGTTATTTATTTATTTTCTCTCCTATATATTTTTTCTATCATCTTATATTATACACCTAACCGCGAAAGTTAACATTGTCTATAATATACGTTGGTGTGCACACCACCTGAGGTGAGTCACCAATTATATGACAATGTTAACTTAATTTCATTTATTCAATTTTCCAAAAATCGCGGTTAAGTGTAGAGTCTTAGTTAATGCCAATTTTGGTAATGACACATACATATTTATAATAGATTAGTTTTTTGACTTATTATTAAAGGTCTTATTTAATCTCATATTAGGTTCTATTAAATACACATTGGTGTAAAATAAAATACCGTATATACTCGCGTATAGGCCGAATAATTTTGGATTAATTTTTTTCCTAAATTGATGGGTCGGCTTATACGCGAACCTACTTTTAATTAAAATAATTATGGTTCAATAAAACGTTATTTTAATCAACCAAATTTGTGGGGTCGGCTTATATGCGAGTATATACGGTAAGGCTTTCCAAGTTTTGCATTATAGAATTTCTTTGTTTACATTAAATAGAAATGTTTTTGTTTTGAGTGCTGTTTTTTATTTTTTTTAAATTTTAAATATATTAATTTTTTGTGCATTTCATTTTTAAAATTAAAATTTGTTATACATTAATTACGAATGGGTGTTGCTGTTATTTATAAAGTTGTCAATGTGCAAAATAATTTTGTGAAATTGTCATGTGAACAGGCACTCTGTGAGCAGTTATTAATTTTAGCATCTCTACAAATTTCCCTGAAACCCATTCTCATTGAAATTTTGCAATTATATTCTACCAACCTTGAATTGAATTACTCGGGTTCTCATATCAGCAAAATTTTTTATTGTCATGAATTTACCACACAATTTGAAAGTTCCAGTCAACAAGAACTGACTGTAGTTGTTCAGCAATTGCTCATATTGATAATTGCTTTCAAGAATGTGAGCCATTTCCAGACTGAACCCTTCCAACTGGTATAAACAACAAAACTTATAAATGATAATAATGGTAAATAGTAAAAACATACGTTCAAGGCAATAAAATGCATTTCAGAATCTATTTCTCCCAGTCGCTGCAAATCGAAATCATTGGGATTACTCGCACGAAGGTCGTAGCTCTTTCTCAAAAGTTCCGACAATTTATCACAGTACTCCGTCTTATGACAGTCGATTTTCTGCTAAATTTACAAATGTGTAAACCAATAGATGAAATATCATTTGATACTTTGACTTTATCAGTTTCAAGATCGAGAAATGAGACTCGTTTTGATTCGTTTCTGACGTACGTTTGTATGGATTTCTCTAGTTTTGACTCTTCCTCCGACTGTCGATCCATCGTTTGCGTGTTTGCGTCATTAAAGAAACACTGATTCAACAATTTCAATCTGTCTTTCAAGAGATTTAGAATAGATTTATAGAATTCATAGATTTCCAAATCAAAAACTTCGGATATTTGTCTGTCATTATCTGAGAACTCATTGAGAATATCTAGCAACTGAACTTGAGCTTCCTTGTTTTCCTTCTAGAACCAACACGATATTAGAGACAAAATAAATCTAGTAAGTAATGAACTTAGTGTCTCTTTTAACTACTTACAAATCGCAGTACGACAGGGGTTTGCTATAAGGGCGCAAAATGAATAATCATAGAACAAAACCTTAATTTAATAAAACTAGTCGGTTTATATTCTTCAGTTTAACTTATATATCAAGGGTGGGCACACATAAGCTCAATAAGAGCCGCTATCCAGTTCTCTAATATGTTATAAAGAGCCATACGTAGATACACAAATTAAATTTTTCTTATTTAATACAATTGCATATTTTCACAAGTCACATAAAAAATATAATTATGAAAAAAAAGATTATTTCAAAATTTTAATAATAAAATTGAAATATTATAAAAATATATTTATTAATAAAAAGTAAAATAAGATCTAAAGGCAATCTTCGGTCAAATTTTTGAAATTTGGTGTAAAATAAGTTAAATTTATCCGCAGAAATTCTGTAAGATGTTGATTGGTCAACTGTGAACGAAGTTTCGACTTCACGAACTTCATTGTGGGGTACAGAGATTCACAGCAATATGTTGTACCAAAAATCGAAAATTGGCGATAAGCGGTCCAGAGAGAAAATAAATTTAAAATTTTAATGGAAACCGCATTTACTCACTGTTGCTCACATTTGATTGACTTTTTATGACAATATTAAACTTTCGATTTCAAAGGAACTTGTTAATATATGAAAAGAATACCGAGAATATCATCAAACGTCTTACTGTTATCTTAGAGGACACCTATTTTACATTTGAACAAAAGATATATAAACAAGTTAAAGGTCTGCCTATGGGTTCTAGCATCTCAAGATTGTTAGCAATCATTTTTATGGATCACCTCGAACGACAAACACCGAGCACCATACAATCCACCGGTTTCTTCGCAAGATATGTAGATGATATCTTTACCACGAACGAGAAAAAACAGAGAAACAAAGTATAGCAATTCAATGTACAGAAGAAATGAATAACTATAAACAGCAATTAAACTTCAATAAAGTCCTACACAGAAACGGATATCCCAATAAAGACATTGAAAGAATGAATTCAACCCCAAAAAGATCTAGGGAGACAACACAAAAAAGAAATAATTTTATCTGAAGATTCCATTTATAAGCGACATACTGAAATTGAAGATCCTCAAAGAAATTAAACGCACTGGCTTTCCAATACGTATAGCACATAAATCTTGGACATTGAGGGAAGCTCTGGGAAAAAACACAAAAAAAGAAAACATTTGCATAATGGAAAAATTGCAGATACCGAAGACAATATGTTTCCGAAAAAACGTTGTCTACTGATTCACGTTGGAAGAACAATCAACCAGGGAAGGAAAGAAAAAATATTTTAATTGGAATCTTAGCCAATGGAAAGATTCAGCAACAAAAAAATAGGCAATAAAGAGGCAATTCTTATTATAAACAGACTACTAACAATCAACACTAAAAAAGAGACCAATGAAATCATCAGTTTGATTAAATGTTATTAACTTTGAGAATATTTTTTTTAAAGAAATGATATAAAAAGACTAGATCAAATGTTAATGAAGTAAACTTTTAGAGATCATTAGGAATTAAAATCAAAATATGTTTTAAAAAATTTTTAAATTGCGTATGTAAATAGTTATTAGAATTTTTTTTTATAAAAATTTTATGATATTATTATAATATTATTATAAGCTAATTATAGAAACTTTAAAAATTTTAAAATATTTTTTATTTTTTTGTTTTAAATTTTAGAGGAAATTTAATTCTAAAAATCTTTAAAAATTTTTCAAAAATATTGTATTTTGATTCAGTTTATTTTTAACCAATAAAAATTAAGAAAAAAGAAATAAAAAAAAACATCAAAAAGCATTTGAAAATTGAAGCAATTAAATTCCAGGTAATTGAAAAGGACTATTTTTATAGATGCAAATTCTTTCATTTTCACAGCAAAAGGCTTAAATTATCATTTAATTGTTTAACATTTAATTAATGCTGCTACCAAGAAATCATCAATTTATTATTATTATTATTATTATTATTATTATTATTATTATTATTATTATTATTATTATTATTATTATTATTATTATTATTATTATTATTATTATTATTATTATTATTATTATTATTATTATTATTTATTATCATTATGAAGCCAGAAGAATCAAGAGAACTTTTGAAATAATATATCTTGCATCTTATTTAAACAAAAAACCTTGTATGATGAAGTTATGTTCTTCCTAAGTTTTAAAGATTTTCAAATTGTTTGTCTTTTCAACTTTTTTCACTTGAGATAAATTTCCATTTCTTTAATCATAGACAAAATCTTAGTATTTATTCTGACTTAAAATCATATGTTAAGAGAACAAAATGTTTCTCGAATGAACAAAAATAAGAATAAAAGATAAGAATATTCTCATTATTTTACTCCTTTTTATAGTAAATGATTTAACAATAGCTTACATTTTCATCCACAGACAACATTTGGCTATTAATAATCTTGTTTTCTATGACCTGAGATGCTGATTCAATAGACTTCATCACACTAATAACATCTTTATTCGATTTCTCTTTGATCCGAAGAAAAAGGTTTTCAATTTCTTCCTTTATAACCGGTAACGAATTAACATTTTGGTCGGTGGGCATTATCAAAAACGATGGAGATAATCTCTATAAATAGCAATAAATCAACATTTAACATTTCAATAAAATTAATTAGAAAAATTACTTTCGAAATTCGGCTGTTACTTTGGTCTTTGATTTGTCGGTATCGAGTTTTGCACCGAGACAAAAGAAGTTGCCAAACCACGCGATCTTGCTGAATATCATTTTCTTGACTTTTCTCATCAATATTTCTTGGGATATTAATTATTTCTGCATTTCGTATAAGGTCTTCCAACAAATTCTGGGATGTTAGTAAGTTATGGGACAATTCCTATTCAGTTCACAAAGTTCAAAATTAAAGTTTTATGAAAAATAAATTCAATTACTTTAAATATTTCCTTCTGATAATTTTCTGACACGTTTGCACCGTCATCCGTAATTATAATAGATGATTTTCTGAGGTCATTCAAATTATCCCAATCTCTATCACCTTCACTTTTCTCAAGCATTGCGACGATTTCTAATATTTAAAAAATTAAAAGATTTTTTAAAAATGTAGTTTAAAAAAATTGAAAAGGGAATTAAGCTACATTTTAGAAAATAAAAATCTTTCTATTAAATGCTTTCCACCAGAGGTTATCGGTATGGCGCTTTCTTCAAGTGCTTTTACCTTTAGAAATAAAAAAATTACAAACATACCTTCCAGAAATATTACAAAACCTAACATTAGCGAAACTCAGAAACTTCCGTGTTAATGCATAAATTAATCTATGGAATAACACAGAATTTAGTAAATAAATATGTACTTCCATTAGACTAAAAACAACTATTTTATTACTAAGAATTTTTTTCAATTTCCACCATTGATTTCTTTTCAATTGACATTGTATTATTAAAGACTTGACTATGAATCAGTAAAAACATCGATATATTTATTGATTCATAGTCAAGTTTTTTTAATAAATACAATGACAACTTTTTTAAAATAGAAAATCTTTTAAAACCCATAAACCAATAAAATTTATCTAAAATATTTTTTAAATTACAAAATCAAGATTGGTTGACAAACACATTGTATCTTATAATGCAATGAAAAAACTGTTTTTAATCAATAGAGATAATCATAATCATAATAATAATAATAATAATAATAATAATAATAATAATAATAATAATAATATTATTAATAATAATATAATAATAATAATTATTATTATTATTATTAATATTTTTGAAATTTATTTATTTTTCTAACAAGTATGATAAAAAATCTAACTTCATATGAATTTCTATCTCAGCTAATGTATCATGGGTCAAAAGCTTGGTGGAATTAACACCAGATCTCAATATTAAAAATCTGGATCTTAATGGAACAGATGACGACTCTTTTAAAGTATCGGAATGCTGTTCTAATTTGACCTCCAGCGATTCCAAATCACCCGTTTTGCGGTCAACCTCCTCCTGTAATTACACGATGAATAATATCAGTAATTTATTAATATATTAACAATAATCTCATTTATTTGAAATTTTTTCCTTTCTAAAGTTTCCATGTTGTCGATTTCTGTTGGCGAAAGAGATGCTAATAACTGATTTTTAGTGTCGATCCATTCTTCAAGTTCATTTAAATCTATGGCTATTTCGTTGGTTTCATTTTGTAGTTCCTTGCCCTATAACACAATAATATTATAAATACTAAATAAAATCGTAAACCTTTTGTCTATTGCTGATTCTTTCAACCGTTTCTCTGGCTTTCTGGATGATATCATCGGTAATATCCATTGACTTACCATTATAATCGGCCAACAACCCAGACAGTGATGCATTGTCGGCCCCCTGAATATGATTTAATCACAAATTAATCAAAATTTTGTTACGGTTTTAATTTTTGTAAAATTTTACCAAAATTCCGCCACTTTATGAAGAACTGAACTATTTTTATTCCATAAAATTAAAGGGAGTTTAAAACACAAGGGTTACAAAGGTCTATGAACAAAGAAGGATGAAAGAATTACCAGTCTTCATATGAATTGACAAGTACGATATTATCAAGATGATAATTATGCATTTCATAAAGTTACCATATTAAAAAAAATTAAATCAAGGGAATGACTATTTTGAAATAGTTAGCTTAATCTAAATATAAAAAAAGATGCTATGAAACAAAATTCTGATAAAGTTTACGACATATACAACTATAACAAAACCAGAGCAAAAAATGAATGCGTAAAAACGAGTATGAATGAAAAGAAGTTCCGGATACAAGTACCTGATAAGCTTACACTGAAAAGGAGAATGTAGAAAGGACCAATGTACTTAAATTCAACATAAACAATCAAAAGTTACATCCAAAAGAAATAGAAACAAAAATCGAGAAATCAGATAGCTGGATCAAGGCAAACGTCTGATGACAAGAGCAATAGGTTGAAAGGATATTGAAAGGATAAATAAAGGATGGTAAATCACTAGTAAAATTCGCCAGAAATATTAACCTGATCATCGGATTGGATTAAACCGGATATTTGAAAATCTGGTTCTGTAATCGACTCAAACTGATGGAAATTCACTGTTAGAGGCAAAGATGGACGATTCTCATTCACTTCTAGGAATTGGTCAGAAATTGATTCTCCGAGATTTCCACTTATTTGGTCCTCGGGCAAAACATTTTCATTCACTTCATGGAATTGATATCTTTCTTTGATATTTTTCACTTGATCTTCAGGCAAAACATCCTTATCCACATCTTGGAATTGATCAGAAACTGATTCTTTGATATCTTTCACTTGATCTTCAGGCAAAACATCCTTATCCACTTCTTGGAATTGACCAGAAACTGATTCTTTGATATCTTTCACTTGATCTTCAGACAAAACATTCTTATCCACACCTTGGAATTGATCAGAAACCTGATTCTTTGATATCTTTCACTGATCTTCAGGCAAAAACAATCCTTATCCACTTCTTGGAATTGACCAGAAACTGATTCTTTGAATTCTTTTCACTTGATCTTCAGGCAAAACATCCTTATCCACTTCTTGGAATTGACCAGAAACTGATTCTTTGATATCTTTCACTTGATCTTCAGACAAAACATTCTTATCCACATCTTGGAATTGATCAGAAACTGATTCTTTGATATCTTTCACTTGATCTTCAGGCAAAACATCCTTATCCACTTCTTGGAATTGACCAGAAACTGATTCTTTGATATCTTTCACTTGATCTTCAAACAAAACATCCTTATCCACTTCTTGGAATTGATCAGAAACTGATTCTTTGATATCTTTCACTTGATCTTCAAACAAAACATCCTTATCCACTTCTTGGAATTGATCAGAAACTGATTCTTTGATATCTTTCACTTGATCTTCAGATAAAACATCCTTATCCACTTCTTGGAATTGATCAGAAACTGATTTAATTAAATCAGAAGATTTTTCGAATATTGTTTTCCCTTCTCCAGAATGTTGAATATCATAAAGTTCATTTTGATTCTCACTGTTTTCACACGGTTCGTCATTTGTTAGAATTTCATCTTTATATAATTCATTTGCCGAATGCTTTTTACGAGAACTGGATTTCATAACATTTTCCGCAATTTTCACAAGATTTGATATCTCATTCTTTAACTCATCTTTATCCCGAAACTCATCAGACAATGTTTCTTTATATTCGATAGGTATATCAGCTCCATTTCCATCATTTGGTTTGGATTTTGTTATGTCGATATAATCTTTATTTCTATAAGGAATTTCACAGGGTTTATTGACATCTTCCATAATAGAATCGTACTCTTGACCAATTACTTGTTCTTTGAAATCTTTATTACTATCCTCGTTCCAGATACTATCACCTTTCAATATATTTGAGAGATCTCTCATAGATATAGTTGGAATTATAATTTTTTCAATTTCCTTTACATCAATAGTTTCCGGTTCGAAATCACAAAGCAACTTCGAGTCCAAAGGATACGGAAAATCATCTATTGCATCTAAACTTTTAAATTCCTTTGATCTATTTTCATTTTGAACTCTTTGCAAGTAAATTGGACTTATTTGAGATTCAATTTCTAAAGATGGGCTGCTTCTTGTATAACTGACCTCCATTACACGAGATTCTACAGGCAAATCTGCGCTGACTTGTTCAAGATCAACATATTTGATATTTTCATTATCCTCTTCATTTCCACAAGATACTTCTATCTTTTCAGGCGTATCGGTTTTATTCTCTTTACGAATTCGAGCAGATTCATCCTTTATATGGTTTTCGCTAGTATTTCTTTCAAAGGATTTCGCTTCATCGGTATTCAAATCTTTTATATTGGATTCTTTTTGATTAAAATTTGCACTTTCAGGTGAAGTTTGATCCTCTATAAATTCATGTAATTGCGCAATGTTGATAGCCAAATTATTAGACTCATCAGGTATTTCACTGTTTATCGTAGCAGCGAATGGAACAGAATGTTCAGTAAACATTTCTAAAGAAGAACAAGGCTCATTCTCGGAAGAGGTTTCATTCATAAATGATAAATTCGAATCTTGATGTTTGATTTCCGGTTCCATTTTCTCAGCTGCACCAAAGTCCCCAAAATATAATGGCTCAGTATCAATGTTTTTATTAGTCTCAGCAAGGTTTTGTTTAATTGGAGTTGAACATATTTCTGCTTGGTTTGCATTAAATACATGATCTTTGGTAATATATGTGCCGAGATTTGTACTGACTGCATTACCACTGCTGACATCTTTAATACTAAAGATTTTACTGTCAGGAGTGACTAAACTATTATCTTCAGATCCTGATAAGTTTAAATTTGCATCATCTACATTCTGAGAACCTTCATCAATATCATATTTTGAGGTAATTAAATAGCCAAAATCCCCTTCACCTGATGAATGGTGATGACCAGAGGAAGAGCTATCAATCTTGTTTTCATTACTTCCCGTCATTTCACCTTCATATACAGTATACACAATTGGATCTTTGTCATCGATAGGACTTGTAATTGGTAAGTCCAAAATATCTGAACTATAACATGGCTCATTTATGTAATTGTAATAAACAAGATTGTCCTTTTCTTTATTCTCTATATCTGGATTATCAGAATTGTCTACAGTTGTATTTTCTGGTTCTATTGACTCACTTTTCACAGCAATTTCTGCGTTATCATTGTTAATGGCGTCGCCTTTGATGTTTAAATCTCGTTCTATAAATTTATACACCCCTTCTGTATTATCTTCATTGAACTTATCGGCAGGTTTCTCTTCCATACTTTCTAAAGTTTTCCTTTCAGGTTCAAATACTAATGTAGTTTCAGAAGAATTTCCTATTGTCATAAGTTTTTCATCAATTGCCACCTGATCATTCACAGATAATTTTATAGATTCATTCTCATATAGTTTTCCTACTTCATCATCTGCCAAACATGTTACATATTCTCCGGAAGTTTTAATTTTGATATTGTCATTGTCTTCTTTGAAAGTCGTTTTCGATATATCAGAAAATGTGTAACTTCGATCCGGATTTGATGAAGACGAGAGTAACATATTATCAGTATTCAAAGGATCCACCGTGGCTGTTGCAGTATTATAGTCAGAATCACTGCATTCACTATTCAATGGTTTATAATTAGCATTCTTTGGATCAATTATCACTGTGCTCATTTCCATATTTTCATTTTCATTTCCTGCATCCACCAATTCCTCGTCTAAAATTCCACCGGAAACTGAAGATTTACGCATTACAACTGAAGTGTCAGCATTCCTCAATTTAGAATTCGTATCTTCAATTTCATGAGATGAATTTTCTGATTTCCATTCATATGAATCATCTACTCCCATCGAAGGATTTTCATTCAATGACTTCTGACCCTTCATAATCAGTTCTATATCATCATTACTATTTACAGTGATTACAGCTTCACTCTTGTTCAAGTACCCTGTTAAATCGCATGTACTTTCTAATGACATATTTGTATAATCGGGATCGACGCTATAGTCATTAATTTGATCAACTTCTCCCACATAATTACTGTTATTTACCCCATCTGAAGTTTTTAAATTTCCAGTATTGTCTGATATAATGTCAGCAAATGTTTGCATATGACCATCATTAGTAATTTTCACTTTGAATACTTTCACTTATCATATTCCATTCTGGTTCAGTAATTTCATTTATTCCTTCAATAAATTGGCCATTGACTTCCTGGGGATTTATATCCTCATTTATTGGATCAACTTGTTTCAACTCATCGCTTATCAATACATTCTTTTCAGATTTTGATACCAATGAAATTTCACGCAAATCTCCTTTTGCCGTCAAATATCTTTCATCTTTCATAAGGAAGTCTGTATCTTTATCTTTATCTTTCTCAAAATCAGCAGTATTTAAAGCATCCTTCTTATTAAATTCAGAGTCATCATATTTATCCTCTGATGCATTAGAGATCACAGGATCAAACTCTATCATTACAGGTCTAATTTTACTAGTGGAATCTATTTTGCAAGTAGCAGTAGATATATCAGAAAATGTGTCACTTCGATCCGGATTTGATGAAGACGAGAGTAACATATTATCAGTATTCAAAGGATCAACCATGGCTGTTGCAGTATTATAGTCAGAATCACCGCATTCACTATTCAATGGTTTATAATTAGCATTCTTTGGATCAATTGTCACTGTGCTCATTTCCATATTTTCATTTTCATTTCCTGCATCCACCAATTCTTCATCTAAAATGCCACCGGAAACTGAAGATTTACGCATTACAACTGAAGTGTCAGCATTCCTCAATTTAGAATTCGTATCTTCAATTTCATGAGATGAATTTTCTGATTTCCTTTCATATGAATCATCTACTCCCATCGAAGGATTTTCATTCAATGACTTCTGACCCATCTCGGTAAGTTCCATATTTTCTTTTATCTCAATAGGACATTCAATTTCAGTCGTCATCGCTCGCCTTGATAAATCGTATGCACTTTTTGTAAAATTGGACCCAATAGTGCTATCATGAACTTGATCTTCATCTTCAATATAGCCGGTATTATTAACCGCATCCGGGTATTGCATAGCTCCAATGTCACCAAGTATTTGTATTTGTTTACCATTAATAGATTTATTTTGAATGTTTTCATCTATGATATTTGAATCCTCTTCTGTAAGTTCATATAAGTTCATAATCTCGTTTACTTGACTAGGAGGATTTATTTCACAGCTTTCTAACAGATTTTTTCCAGGTGCTGATTTCAATGAAATTTCAGGCGAATCTTCCATTGTGATAACTGACTTCTGATCTTTCATAATAACATCAGATTTATTTTCTGATGTATCAGTATTGACCAAATTGCTTTCTTTTATCATAAGTTTTGCGCTTTCTGCTAAAGATTTATCAGTTTCAACCAAATTGTTGATATTGCTCAATTCAGAATCCTTATCCTTTATTTCATCTATTGAACCCTCTGCCTTCCTTTCAGGTGAACTGCCTATTGTCATCAAAGGATTTTCATCCAATGATTTCTGATATTCCATATATTCTTTACTATCAATAGGAATCTTATTTTCAATCTTGGAATTATTTTGGATATCTTTCCCAATATTTATATTTTCCAAATTGTCGAAAAGAGTCTTGGCTTCAGGTAATGATATAATCTTTTCTAAAATAGTTCCCGATGGCTGTGTGAGTCCAACAGCCAAAGGACTCTCATTTTCAATTAATTCTACTGAATCTCGCTTATTGTCCGCATTGGATTCAATATCCAAATTAACGTCCTTGCCTATGAAAAATGCATCTATTTCCTGATTATCATTAGTTTCTTGCTCATTTTCACTCCAGATTTCCTTTCTATAAATATCACCGTCTCTCAAGCGAGTGGCTAAATTTTCTTTATTTATATATGGATCATCAGTATTTTCAATTTCAAAGTTAAATCCCATTGAATTTTTGGTCAATGGAATAATTTCACATTCGATTCGTTCCTCGGTAGAAAGAAAATCACCTTCGCCTTCTGAATGAAACCAAATTGTCTCTTTCTGTCAACATTTCATCAATGAATTCATCGTTTGCATAATTATTATCAGAGATATTGCTTAAATCATTTTGAAGTTCTGATTTCTCATTGATGGAATCTGATTAGTTCTTTGGTAAGATTTGTTTCCTGATGTAAATTTTCAAATTCTTGATTATAAGCATTTTCACTCTGCAAATTATCTTCGGGATTCAACAAGTCAGCCGAATCGAAATCCACAGATAGAGTATCGAAAACAGATTTATTTTCCTTCTTTTCACTTCCCGAAATATTTTCATAAATTTCCAATTCTATTGCCGGATTTCCAATTTTACTTTCCACAGCATTATTGTTCGCATTCAGAGCTTTTTTGTTAGAAATATCATCGTTTTCTTGTTTATTATCAGTGAAAAAGTCATCATTTGCTTGGAACGGTGTGAAGTAAAGATCATTAACATTGCTAGAAGGTTTCAAATTTGAATTCATCCTATTTTCATTTGCGTCGTTGTTATCTGATTCGTTTGAATCTATGCAAATGGATTCGGTGTCAGTACTCGAATAGTTACCGAGTGATGAGAGCCTTGATTCATTATCATCATATATCACATTTGACATTTGGAAGTTATTTTCACTGTCATATTCATTGGAATTGAATTTGGAGTTTATAATATTGATATCGGTCGAAGGATCTTGATTGAAGTTAATAGACGTATCTTCTGTCAACATTGACTCTGAAACGCTTAACTCATTTGTTTTCAGCTTTTTAAAAGGAATATCACTAAAGTCTTTCGAACCAGAATCTCGTTGATTATCATAATTTCTTTGTAAATATTCTTCGTACGTGTCATCGTTAATATCAAATAATATTGGTTTCTTTATTGCATTCGGAAAACTATTTTCTGTACATTCAAAAGCTTTTGCCTTCTAAATATAATAGAAAATCATTAATTAAAAAAAAATAATAATATAAAAACAATTAATGTTGTTGCCAAGTAATCATCACTTTATACTAATAATAATAATAATAATAATAATAATAATAATAATAATAATAATAATAATAATAATAATAATAATAATAATAATAATAATAATAATAATAATAATAATAATAATAATATAAACTGCACAAGCTTTGTGATACCCAGTTCAAATCCCAATAGTAGACTAGCCTACTATTGATATTTGCACTGGGCATCACAAAGCTTGTGCAGTTTATATTTTAAAGTGTAAGACATCCAATAAAAAAATTTTACACAATTACTTTATAAGTTAAAACGCTAAAGGTAATAGAATACACTTGTAAACAGTTTCTGTGTATCGACTAATTTTTTAGACCGCAGGTGATTATTATTTTTTATACGCCATGTTTACAAGTTTACAGATTTTCTGTGACCAAGCTAAAAAACCAGTGATGTGAGTTTTAGTGTACTATTAGTAAAATGTGAGTGTTTGAAATCATTGATCAATATATTAAATATACAGTAACATAACACTTTATAAAGTAAAATCACAAAATGAAAATACTGTCGTCACAAAATGAAATAGTTGGATATTGAAATATGGTGCACCGGCTATCACACATTGTGATAGAGAAAAGTTATTTGAAGGTAAAGCTATGGGAAATCTATTGAAAATTCATAATATTAAAATAATTTATTCAAGTCATTATCATCATTCTGAAAATGGGCAAATAGAGCGACAATTAGAGACGCTATTGATATCATTTTAAAGTTTAAAGACTACAAAAATTGGACCGAGCTATTACCAGAAACTAAATTTATGATTAACTTCACTTTCCAAAACATTATCTATCTGAAACATAGTAAAAGAGTTTTTGGAAAGCACATTCGTAAAGAATGGCTTATAAATATGTCAGAAAGAAATAAAAACATCGATTCCACCGCAAAAAAGAAATTGAAAATAGTAGATGTTGTTTTGATATAAGACAACGAATAATAAAAAGAATTATAGTTATGTTTAGACCTCTGGAAGTCCCGAGATAAATACACAAAGAAGCTATGAAGTAAAGTTAGGCAATGGAAAAACGATTATAACGAGGAGGCTGTGAAAATATAATTTAATGAATTAATTAACTAAATCAATTAATATTTTTGACAATTTAATAAAAAAACAAATTAATTAAAAATTGTGTAAATGTTAGTTGTTGTTTGATGCAATTGGTTGAATTTCTCATTTATACATTATATTGAAAGATTTTCTTCAGAAGATTTTGTTTGAATTTATAAAAGTTAATTATAATTTGACTTTTAACCATGGAATCAAAAAATACGAAAAGCATTATAACTAATATCAAATTTAAGCAAAAATTTGGTGAAATAGAGAAATTTATGCACTATTTGATAGAGAAAATTTTGCGGTTGTCGATTAAAATTAAGTCAATGGAAAACTGTAATTTTGCTTGACTTTCGATATATTGCTTAATGAATTACGGATAAACGCACAGATCTAGTTAATTCTATATGTTAATATCAGAATTAAGAATCCAATAACCAAGAAATAGCAAAAAATACTTACCGTCAACGATCCATCACACAGTCTTTCTATTTCAGCATTTAAATTCGATAAAACATTTTCTATAATTGTCGGTTTTGCTGTGAAATTGCCATCGTCTTGCAGGTTTAATATCAACTGCTCGATATTTTCCTTTTCCGTGATACACCTTCCTAATCTCCTCGCTTTTTCATCGGTATCTGTCATCTGAATATCATTGATATCCAACCACTGGGAGCATTTATGAGCTGCCAAAACACATTCGTTGTACTTCATAGATTTCAGCATAAAATCATTCAGACTCCGATGCAAATGTTCACGCGTATTCCGATATTCACCTATGAATTCTGTAGATTTATCTGAACTTTCAGAAGCTTGAAGAATTTTGGCAATATTTTTATTGATATCCAACTCCAATAGTTGATTTGATTCTTCAATTTTCAAAACCAGATCATCAACATGCTTAAAATATGGTTCTTTCAAAATCCGATTAGCTGATTCTATCCAATCAGTGACAATGGCTTCATGATCCTTATCAGAAAGGCTTGACTCAATGGACATATCAGACATAAGATCGACGTCCTTGAACTGAGTAGCCGTAATTTCATTTTCATCAAATTCACTTATCATCTCAGCAATTTTCAGAAGTACATCAGAATCGACATTTTCCATCTCAGTGCCATCCAGAGCACTTTTGATTTTTGATTTCACATTTTGACACGCCTGAATTACATCGAATAAAATCGAAGCATTTCGATGGTTGCCATATTGGTAATGCTGTTTCACTTCGTTTTGAAATTGACGAACCTTTAGTGATACATTGCAAAAGTTCCCAGCTATTTCCAACAACTGCTTGGTGTTGTTTATATCATTGAAGGATTGATTTAGGTGAGATAATTCGAGTGAAATTTGTTGTTTAAATTGATTAATTTGATTTCTGAAATCGACCTCATCTTCACACTTCAACAAGCACAAATTCAAATTGTTTTTCACCCTATTAAAATACACAATCAAATAAACGAAATAAAAAAATCTAAATAATATAATTAGCAAGCGTATGTATGTAGGAATGAATGTCTGTGATGTGTAACATTGCGATTTTGCTAGGTATTAACAAAGACCAGTGCAACTGTCATCTATTCGATCACTTAGCATTACAATATTTAGCCAACTTTATGTTGTCTTGACGCGTGGTAAAAATCCCGACAATATTATCATCTTTTTAAAACATAATGGGAAACAAGGGGCATTAATACCTGAAAATTGTTTTACTCAAAATATTGTAATTAAAGAACTGTTACAATAACTTTCAAAATACATTTTTAATAACACTGCATATTTTTAATATTTTTTTGCGATTATTTATAATAATTATTTAATTATTTATTAATAATAATTTGAAATAATTGAAATTGTCTTTTATCTTTATGTAAGAGTTATCTCTGTTTCTTTGTTTCGCCCGTGATTTTTCATGGTTTAAATCTAGTATATAGAATAAAAGCTTATATATGTTACGCTAAATCCATGAAATTGCCGAATACGTGAAGTCGGCAAAATATTGTCTAATTCATGAAAAACGCAAGCTCACTTCTGATTTGACGTAATCGGTAAATTATAATGTGCCTGTATTTTTGGATATGTTAATTTGCTTTATATTTCAAGTTAAACCAAGTGATTTATTGTTAAATTTTTTCCAGAGAAAGATCGTTAAAATACATTATATTCTATGTATAGGGACATTAAAATAAAATATTTACAATACAATACTGATATTATAATATAAAATATTGACTATTGATGAAAATGTATTAAAATACCAAAAAAAAACAATTTCTTATTTGACAGTTAATGGATATACGTGAAATCGGCAATGGGGTTGCGTTTTTCGTGAATTAGGCAATTTTTTTATTACCAATTTCATGCAATTGACAATTTCATGGATTCGGCGTAACATATATAAAATACCAAAATAAATGTGCAAACATTAAACAAACTTTTCAATTTGTTCAAACATTAACTGTTGAGGTTCGATCTGTTTAAAGTTGGGATTATGAAGGCAATCCTTACTATTGCAATTTAGAGTTATTGTTTCTTCCAAATCTGTTAGAATTCTTTGATGACTCTAAATATTGTCATTATTAAAATAATTAAAATATTAACTAGACCAATAATTTAGAAAAACAATTAAAATTACAACATTAAAAATTATGTTGAGCAAAGTAGCTTTAACCATTTCATAACCCTTTCAACCTAGTTTAAAAATAATTTGCAAGGTTGAAATTTGAATATCCTGTCCAACAAAATTTGATGAAATGTTTTTTTTATGAAAACAATTTTATTTTGCACTTTCTATTTTGGCCTTTGTTTTAACGTTTAAGATCTAAAATTTAAATAAAAGCCGTTTTTCTTTTTGATGAAATATGTTATATTTACTATTGAATATGTATCTATAAAGTTAAATGCGATATTAACAGTAAATTAAGAAAATAATTAAATGACTTAATTAATAATTATTGTGAATGGTTTGATGCATTATGTTATTGTATATCTGAAACATGTCTCATATTTCGTATTCATTGTTACATAATAGTTTTCGATCCTAAAGAGACAAATACTTGAACTGTTACACTAAAACCTCGATTTGCGTCGTTTTTGAAATTTTGTTACTTCAGAGTTGCGTCGTTAAAATTTCGATTTGCGTTCCTTAAATTTCCCGCATGAAAATAAGGATAATTATAGTTTAAGACTTAAACTTTAAGTAATAGAGATTTGTAAAAGAGATGCTGAGCAAATAAAAGAGTTTGCTAAAACCAGCACTATGTTACAATATAAGCAAACTAGTACCAAAGTGAGAAGTTCCATTATGGTATATATATATATATATATATATATATATATATATATATATATATATATATATATATATATATATATATATATATATATATATATATATATATATATATATATATATATATATATATATATATATATATATATATATATATGGTATATAATGATTGAAATAAAAAGTATTTAATCCAAGGGATCTTTTGTTTTAGTACTAATTAACAAAATACATTTTTATATGGAAAAATTAATTTCGACTTGCGTCGTTAATTGGCCCCAAGAAATACGACGCAAATCGAGGTTTTAGTGTATTTCATAAAATAGATTTTAGAATTTGCCAGACTTTGAATTATTTAACATATATAAAATAGTCGTAGCTGTACAATCTCAAAAATAGTTCATCACATTGGCCCTACCGTAATAGGTCTTTGAATCACGCACTATATATAAATAACATTAAAATAATAGTAACAATAAACAAAAGTAGGAAACCCAAGCATAACTATTTAACATATCACGGAAGAAATGGAAGTTTATCGTTCAAGGTTTTGTTGTCACAAAGATCATGAATTATAAAAATAAGATTTCAGAGGAAATAAAAAATAAACAAAGTTTGTTATGAGGTATACTTGGATTCCATAACTCGATATTTTACTATATAATTGAAAAACAAATTACACTTTCAAGTTGAAAACATTTAATCAAATTTGGTTGTTGTTTAATTTAATTTAATTTCTGCTTTTAACAAAACACAAGAAGAGGAAGAATATATAATCAATGAATAGAACATACGAATCACAAGGAAAACCAATCTAAATGGGAAATAGAATGAGGTAAGACTTTTGGGTGGTAAATCCTTTTAATTCAGTGAAACGGCCTATGCAATAAATTGTATATACAACACCCGTAGTTGTTGTATCTATCTGCATTTATAACCAAAATCATAATCAGCGGGATGTACATACATAGGTTTCATAATTTTGTCTTATAATAACAAAACTAGTAAACAAAAACAATTAGGACGGCTTACAATAAAACCTTTTTCTTTAATCTATGTAATTATTAATCACGATTTAAATTTAATTATATTAAAGTTTACTTTTATATCTTCAATGTTATTCAAAATATGTTTATAGGAATCTTTTTCTATAAATTCATTTGACCAAATCGCTCCTGATGCACTAGCCAACTCGATCTTTACTCGATTATTGAGAAGGTCTTCAGTGATTTTAGATTTTAATAGATTCTATAATTTCATTAAAAAATAAATAAATTATACAATAATAATAATTCATTAATTAATAATAATAATAACCATCCGATAAAAATTAACGGACTGGTGTCACGCAGTATTAAAATTTAATAAATTGTTAATTTCAATATTTCATTATTAACCCATCACCTCCAGAATTTTAAAAATTAATATTTTTGCAAAGTTGATTTTTATCAGGACAAAATACACTACACTACTTAAAATGATCCAAAACATGCCAACTTTTAAAATTGGAACTGTAAAATATACTAATCCTCATTTGGGAATTACAATAACTAATGGGTTAATAGAATTTGAAACTAATATTATCTAACTCTGAATCCTGAATGTTTTGGTTAACAATTTTCAAATCTCAATTTTATTAAATATATATTAATTAATTCAAATGTCGTCAATAAAACAGAGAAATAAGAGAAAAGTTAGACTAAATAAAGACTGTCAAAGGACATTAAGTTTGCTTTGTGCAAATAGGGATCACTAAAGGACCTGTTATTATAACCGTAGCTAATGCTTCTTCAATATTCTTTTACTCTTCCTGCAAGGTACTATTTAGACACGCTGATACGGTTACTTAATATAAAATTAAAAATTACAATTTTTTTTAATTTTTTAAACAAATATTGTTTAAAGAATATAAAATATGATAAAAGAACTGGAGCTAATGTATTACTAAATTCAACAATTTATAAGAAATTTATTTTAAAAATTCTTTTATTAGCCAAATATAAAATTTTTATCATAATAGACTTTATTTTTGTATTGTTAATTTAAATTAAAAGTAAGGAACTTATTTCCAAAAAAATTTATAGATGAAAAGTAATAGATCCTATTGACTTTTAATATGGAAATAAAATAGCCTTGCATAGTCCAGAAATTATACAAGTCAAATAATTTTAATAAATTTAATAAAGCACAAAGCAAAGTTTTCAATTTAGCATAATTTAATTTCCCTGGAAATAACACTGGAACAAGGCAGTGTCCAAAATTTGTGTTAAATAGAAATCATTGATCTATAATCGAAAACTAAATGAAAATAATTGAAATCGTAAATAAAAACGGATCAAAAGTGAAGAAAAAATAGATAAATTATTTTACTGATATTTTTATTTATTTATTTTATTAAATATAAGTACTGACATTATTAAACTTAGTTTACTATTCTTAGCTCCCCACAAAAAATTACATAAAAAACCATGAACCCTGTCTATCCATGGTGTTAGTAAAAGGTATCCTAACAATTACTTTGAACTTTTCATATTTCAGTTGATGATATCATCACATATAAGCTAAGGAAATACACTACAACATTGGGCAAGATTTTAAAAATAATTTTAAAAATAATAACAAGGCTTTTGAATTTTTGTGAATTATACTATTTTGTTTACAAAATACAATAATATTCTTAATATAATATCATTACCCATAAACCCGAGGGATTTATATACCTATAAATATAATGGCAGTTTTTATAAAAGCAATTTCAAACTACCTTGAATGAGAAAAGAAACAATTATTTATAATTACGGGAAAAGATTAAGGATAAGGGATAACCATGAAAAACTTACATCAATAAAAGCGGTCAACTGACAGCAATTGGACTCTGTATCTTTCAATCGGATTTTGCGATGTTGATAATCATCTATAATGACCTGTAGGCTGGCGGGGTTACAAATCGTATACATCTTTTGACAGGATCCGAACATCCTGTCCAATCTTGGAGTCAGATTATCTCTGATATAATCCACTGTCATTGAAAGGGCAGCAAAGTTCTGATGAGCCAATTCACCTTCACAGTCAACTGTATTCAAGCTCTTACTGATATTCATAACACATATTTCAATCGAGTCCATTTGCGTGTCCAAATGTTCACAATCAGTCTAATTTTCAATGATTTTTGTGAATATTTACAAAATGCTATTACTTTAAATGTTTCCAATAGATCTTGCAAAAATGCAATTTTCTCCAAACTCTTACAGTTAAATATCTTTAATTCAGCAATAGAGCTCGATAAGTTTATCAAATCACTTTTTAATGAAAGGGCATCATTTTCTGCGGCATAAGGAATCAAATTCTCACAAAGAGAACTGTAACTTTCGTAAACTTCATCACAAGGACAAAATGTTCCATCACCAAAAATCATGTTCAATTGATTTCGTTCTCCTTCCAAATTACCCAAATCAAGATTCATTAAATTATCGACAATGTCCAGATTTTTTAGAATGCTCAGGTGTTGGTCGACCGTTCCACTTTGAACTTCTGTTCTGTTGCGTAAAATAGTTGCGGATTCAATCCAATCAGCAATCGCCTTCCTAGATTTACTCATCCTTATTCGTGTATCTCTTGCCCCATATAAAGCAGCAACTTTCTTCGGGTGATATTCTTGAAAAATTTCTTTGAATTCGGAATAATTTTCTAGTTTTTCCTTGATATCAAGTTCAATAATTTCTTCAGTTGATTTATAATCATCATTGAGAGATTCGACCCATTCAGACGATTGCTCAATCAGATCCACAAATTGAGTTTTCATCAACTAAATATATAAAGATAATTCATGTCACACATTTTTAATCGGTTGCTGCAAATGAGTGCTATAACCATTATTAAAAAAAAAACTTCGTTGTTGAACACCTTACATTCATTTTTACTTTTCTAGGAGCC
Source organism: Schmidtea polychroa (assembly GCA_959609185.1). Classification (NCBI taxonomy): domain Eukaryota; kingdom Metazoa; phylum Platyhelminthes; order Tricladida; family Dugesiidae; genus Schmidtea; species Schmidtea polychroa. Next base: position 59,669 of record CAUHTR010007455.1, on the reverse strand, counting down.
TAATTCCGTCACTTATCCGCAGGGGCTGGAAAGGGGTACTTTTAGCACGGATATATAATCAAGCCTAATATGCTGCAATTTAAATAATATGTAAGAAAGTACAGTTAAATTGACGAGAGCCTATAGACGCTAGCAGCAGCTTTGTTTGTTTATTTAGTTTCACGTAATAGGAAAGAAACACTTGAAAAGGATTCTAAGGCTGATCTAGAAAAAGTGTCCGGAAAGGGGTTGACTGAATGTGACGAAATATCGCATGAAGCACTTTTAAATCATCATTGCAACGCTTACCACGAGTAACGGAACATGAAATGACTCGGCAACCCATAAAATAAAATCTCCACAGAGTACATATTTCCGAATAACAAATAAAAAGAATAATTAGAAACCTTACTACTAATTATGAAATTTAAATGCTTAAACATGAAACAAGTTTTCAATAAAGATAATTTCGATAGTATTTCATCTCCTAGTCGTAATCTGATCTTTGTAAGAAACTGACCTACAGCAGAAAGGCCCTCTCGGCGTCTACATTAATAGGTGACACACTCATTAATGCATTATGCAGAATTTCAAGCACTCTTCATCTTTGTCACATGATTCTGAAGAACTTCAGATCCCGTCTAATTGTAGGTTTCATTGGATTTGTTCTAGTTAATAACATTTTTTGATGAACACAATTTTCGGTACTCTTCCTTTCCAAAGCAATGTGTATCCGGTCTGCAATGCTATTGGGATTTTCATCAGACATTGAATCTCTATTATCAACAGTTCCATTTTCAAAGTTGGTCACTTGGTTGACTGTAACATTCAGCTTTTGAGCCAAATTGATTAAATTACTTTTCAGCATATTGATTTTTCAAGGGAAATCCCAAAAGACTGCCTTGAGACTAGAGCTCTTCAAATGCAAAATTTACTGCAGTTTCAGTCATAACCAAAGTGTGATTGTGGCCTGAAAGAGTTTTAATGCCAGACAGATTTCTTGAACTTTCTGGACGTCTTCCGCTGAAAATGTAATTTCTAAATCCAAGCACGTCAATGTCTTTTTCAATGAAACTTTTAACTCCAAAAATCTTTCCAACATTCCAATTAATGAATTCCATCTGGTTTTGACGTCCTGAACAAGACACCGTTCTCTGTCAAGATCTTCTTTGACAAATTTTTGTAATAAATCATTTTTTGTTTGGATTGCTTTCCTTGCATTGTTCATATAGTGAACATCACAAACAGCCAAATGAACTCCATGGAAATAACAAAGTTGATGTTCCATTCAATCAACTTTCCAAGCAGCATTAGTTGTACAACGGATAATATTTGTCTTAATTTCCAACCAAATTGTGATGTTCTTTGAAAAACGATTTCTTTACACACTTCAGCAGTCATCGATCCTTTGATACGGATGAGGCCAAGATGATGAACTCTTCTGTCTAACATGTCTATATTGATATTTGCATACCGTTTGTTTTTGTCACTAGAACATTTATCCTTGCCGACGTCGTCAATTTAGACCTTATTCTAATAGCATTTCAATTTTGGAAGCGTAGTATATCACATTTTGTCGAATTGTAACAGCTCAGAATGGAACATCAAATCCTTTTGCTACCAATCCATCACAAATATCTTTAAAGTAATGAAAATTTTGAATGGAAGTTCATCTTTGGCTGTCAAACGAGCAAGAATTTTTCCAAGGGATAGTTTGTTACTGGAAAGCAGTCTGTGATCTTGTGGTTTTTGCAATCTGGCTTTTCTGAAAGTATGACAAAAGGGTTAACTTCAAGTGGAGAGGATGTCTCGGAAAGTTTATTGGAGTCTATTTGATGAATTGTTATAAGATGAATGAACAATTCTTTTGTACGGATTAGCTTAAGATATTTGAAGCACTTCGCCTCGTTGTTATTTTCTTTAATAAAATTGCCAATCTTTTGATATTAGACACTAAAAGTCACTTTAGAAAAACTATAAATTCATTAATTTCTAAAAAATAAATATCTTACAAGGTAAAATGATTCTGAATTTTGACTGTTTATAAAGTGACGGTGGCACTGAACTAAAATGGATGGGGTGCAGTCAATGAAAACTGTAAAAAAGTATGACAGCACAATGATGAAACAATAACCGTTATACAGTAAAATTTGACACCCTTTGCTAGACATACAAACTGAATGCGTATTCAAACAAAGGTCGAATATTCAAATGATTTTTGTTGTTTGTTTAAAAAATAAATAACAAATTATACATCATGAAAAGTTATAATTATAAAGTTTTGCATTATCAATTGTTTTTATTTTTATTAAAGCAAGAATAACATAATAAGGCACTCTTAACACAGATTTTGAAAAGACTTCATTGCGTAAAATGAAGTAATCTCTGGATCCCGCCAATTAAATCCCAAGATTGTACACCCTACGTGATTTCCTGATAGTATGATTAATTAAATGTTAAACAAGTAAATGATAATATAAGTCTTTTGCTGCCTTTTCTGATCCGAATATAAATGCGTTTGATAGTTAAAACAACATTTAAAGAAAATTAAAAGAACTGTTTATAATCAAAAGTGAAAATAGTATTTTAAATCATTCCTCAAAAAATTAAAGTTAAACCCAATAAATAATTGTAGATAAAAAAAAATCGTTTCATTCAGTTTATTTCAATATAAATAAAATATTAAAAATTAAGTACTTGATAAAATTGTATTCTTTGATCGACATCTTTTACTTCAAGCCCGACTTTTTCAGGAGTTGAAACCGTATCGGACATCGACTTTAGTTTTTCTAATGCTTTCACAATCATTTCCAGTACATTTTTTCGTTCCTTAATAGATGCTTTCGTTTCCAAACTAGCAATTGAAATATATTGTCCTAAGTTGTGAATACTCGACCGTATCATCAACAACTGAAAATCAAACAATGTTTATCCAATAAACAAAACAAAAGAGAACAATACTTCTCCAACAATATTTTTTTTATAATTTTCATCGCAATTTTCCGTCAATTTTTGACTAAGTGAACATAGTTGATCAAAATCTTCATTCAAATTACCCAATGACTGACCATCGGACTAAATTTATTATTATTATTATTATTATTATTATTATTATTATTATTATTATTATTATTATTATTATTATTATTATTATTATTAAAATAAACATAAAATACTTCATATCTATAATTTCTAGCAGCCAGAGATACACCGGGAATTTCAATAATATCCAAATGATTTTTGATTTCTGCAATTTTTCCTTCAATATTTCCCTTGATTAAATTGTATGTTTTTTGATTTTCAAGTGTTTTTGACATTTTATTAAAAATTTCACTGGTTTTACTTTCTAAAGCAGTTAATTCATTGCTCACTTCGACGAGAGCTACCATTAACGATTCTTTGTCAGCCGTATCAAACGAATCCAGATCTTTATGGAAACTGGTAATGTCATTCAATAGATCCTAATGAAGAGAATCGAATTAATACAATTATACTATTCAAAGCTACCTTAATATCAACGAGTATAATTTCAGTATTTTCGCCGAGAAACGGTTGATTGAAGAAATCAAAACGTTCAATCAAATTAGTGAGCTTCCTATTCCAATTTATTAACTCTATAGGTAAAGACGATTGCTCGTTTATTTCAATTTCGTTAGCTAGCTTTTCTTCCAGTCTAAAAAATCAAATATTTATCAAATTAAAATGTAGCGATAATAACTTGATTAAACGGGATCTCAATTCAATGGCACTATCAAACATAGACTGATAGCACTCGACAGGAATCAAGTGCTCATTTTCCTCAAGAGTTTCGAAAATTCGATTCAAAGCGGAAAATGTTTTACCCAGATGATTTTGTTTTTTCTAAAATAAACATCTTTTAATTAATATTTAATAAATGGATTCTATAATATTTGTTGGGTAGAAATAAAGTAAAAATTTAGAGCAGCCCTCCTCAGCCAATTAGTATCCAACATCACTTTGCGGATACAAATAATTAGCAGGTGCCATTTATTTTTCAATTTAAAATCGCACTGGGTCCCCAAATATTAAATTCATTAGTAAACTTCATAAAAATCAATAGAAATGAATGCAATAAAATGAAAAAAAGGCGCTGCCAATATTTAATTTCTGTAAAGATACTTAATAATAAATTAATCAAATTTAAAATAATTGTCAAAAAATTATGTCATTTAAAAACAACTCTTAATAAATTAAATTAAATTTTGGATGTAATTTATAATTTAATTAAAAAAATAAAAAGTGTATACAAAAATTTATTATATGGAAATTTATGTCAAAGAAAATCCCCGTTTAAATATTCAATGTGATATTTTTGGGTTTTTGAAATGAATAAATTTTAGGTGGTATTTTTAATTTTTTACAATTCCAATTTAGGATATTCCACAAAACAAATTAAATAGAAATTTCAAGCCCCAAGAGGCATGAAACCAAATCCGAGTGCTTGAAAAAGAATGCCTTTAATCTTCATTTTTCTTCATAGTTATTGATCACTTACTGTAAAAATTGTGATATTCACATAGAATTTTTACTGCTTCATTCAAATTTCTCCTCCCTTTGTTATATGGGAGTAGAGTTACACCTGCGTGATTTTATTATTATCGGGAAATTTTAAAAATTCATAGACTTTTAATGATTTCATTCTTATGGAATTTATTAAAATAATTAAAAATGAAAAATATTCTATTTTAACTTTATTTCAATCATATTTTAAACATAACTTTAATACAATTTAATTAAATTTAATTTAATTTGACATTTACAAAAAGTTCAGACTTTAATAATTAATTTTTAAATAATTTCAATTATAAATTTTATTAAATAATAATTCCAATGAAATATTCATTTTACTATTTGAAATATATTTACATATTTAATTAACTATTTTACAGTAAATTTTCCAAAATTCTAATAAAGTAAAAATTCCAAAATTTATTTTAATAACGCATTTTAATTGGCTGTCGCACATTCTCAGCAATTTTCATTGTACAGTTATTTTTAATTTTGGTTTACCATGAAATTCAGTATAAAATTCGGTGTAGAATTAAATTTTTATGATTAAAAAAACATGGAAAATATTATACTGAACATACGAATCACGAATTCAAATGGAGAAGAGGTAAATAAATATCAAATGAATGCCAATGATTCAATGTCAATAAAAGTTTTGAAAAGGAATTGTTCAGACAATTACTGTATCGACGACATCCAATCAATTCAATTCAATGGTAAAATATTATCCGATGACAAGAACTGCAATTTCTATAACATTCGAGATGGAGATACACTGGAAATCATCTCTAATAAATCAGTAATTTTATTATTTGTTTTAATTTTATCATTTATATTGACAATTCAGGATAGTCAAATTAATCTCTTAGTGGAAGTGCAATCTGAAACAGGAAATCGGAAATCTAATTCAGTAAAAGTTGATCCAAAAATAACAACAGAAGATTTGATAAATGTTCTAAGAAAAAAGATGTCATTTAGTTTCGAATACGCTAATTTAACCTACCAAGGTAGAGCTTTGGTTTCGGGGGTTACTTTGAAAAATCAGGAGATAAAGAATAATAGTGTGATACATGTTACAATGAAGGCGAGAGGAGGATAAGATCTGACAATGAATTGATATTTATCATCATTTATCATTATTTTCATAATACATTTTATTATTCAGTTTTATTTATTGATAGAAGTTTCTATTTTACTTTTATTTTTAATGTTTCCTAATGAAGTTTCAAATGCTGAAAAGCATTATTTAAACAAATTTTGGGAGATTAAATATATAATTTTACTAAGCAAAAATCTCAACATTCCTATATAAACATACATTTGAAGATTAAAATTTTGGCTCTTGTCGGTTGACGTTGGGGATTTTATTTTTTCAATTTATATTTATGACAAACATAAATATAAATTTCATTTTATCGCATTTATTAAAATAATTCAGAATGTAAAATATTCAATTTCAACTTTATTTCAACTTTATTAATTTGACATTTACAAATTGTGACTTTGATAATTAATTTTTAAATAATTTCAAATGAACTATTCATTTTACTATTTGAAATTTATTTACATATTTAATTGATAATTTAAATAATTAACTATTTTACAGTAAATTTTCCAAAATTCTAAAAATAGAGTAAAAATTCCAAAATTTATTTTTAGTAACGCATTTTAATTGGCTGCCGCACATTCTCAGCAATTTTCATTGTACAGTTATTTTTAATTTTGGTTTTGGTTGAGAATTCAGAATTTAAAAGGCAGAGCAAAAATTAAACTAAGAATTGTTAAGAATACAAATCACGAATTCAAATGAAAAAGAGATAAAAATAATGAAAAATAATAATAATAATAATGATAATAATAATAATAATAATAATAATAATAATAATAATAATAATAATAATAATAATTATTATTATTATTATTATTATTATTATTATTATTATTATTATTATTATTATTATTATTATTATTATTATTATTATCAGATATAAATAGCGTGAGACTCTGAGATTGAAAGTGTAAAAAATGTTTATCTTGCCATAATTTAAATTAATTCAGCTCAATAATAATAAAATTTGTCTTACACGTCTAAAATTAATTATAACGAACTCATAATTTAATTATAAAAATATAAAAATATTTCAAACCTTTAAGAAATAATATGAATTAATGCTAAATGGATGATTTTGCTGAAAATAGTCATCTAGCTCATTGACATAAGCTTTTACTATTGTGAAATCATTGGAACATGATTGGTAATATTTTAGCATATTTTCTGTGGTTTTCACTTCTCGACGCGTTTGACTGCAAAGATCTTGATTGCACGTATTCCAATCTAAAGAAATATTAATAATAAAATCATGATTTTAGTCAAATGTAAATTCAATTTGTTGTTAATTCCTCAAAGTTCCACTCAAACTAAAAAATATGTATTAAAATGTTCCGCATAAATTGAATCTTATGATATAACATAGATAAGAGAAAGATGTAAGTAGCGGACATAATGGTAGAGACAAAACTTACTTAGCTGTTGCTGCATGTATTAGAACAGTTACCTACATAATTAAAAAAAATCAACCATAAAAAACATGGTTTTAAAAACTCTATTTCACTCTCTTTATTTCAACATATTTTATATATAATTACGTTATCTCTTTAATACGAAGTTAATGAATAGATAAGAATTTATATTGAAATAAGGAAATAACACTAGATTTGACATAACAATATTTTTTAAATTAACCCACTTTCGTGATGGGATCGATCTGAAATTTTGATAGCATGCAGTGTTCTCGATAACGAATCTGCTTGCCAAATTTCAGCTCAATCCGATCACGGAAAGTAGGCTAATTTGGCCTCACAAAATTTGCGTGGCACATACAAACATACATCAGCGAAGTAAATATAGAGAGTAAAAACAACCTATTGTTATATTTAAATAAACTTAAATCTATACCATATGGAAAAAATGAGTCTAATACAATTTTGTTCAATATATTTTGTCTAAAACCATTTTGTCTAATACCATTATGTCCAATACCTCTTTGTCCAATACCATTATGTCCAATACCATTTTAACCTCTACCATTTTGTCATAGATCATTAAATTTTAATGTTACTAATTTAAATTATAATAATAAACACAAAGGTTCCCTAGTAAATGGTAATTTTTGTAGCATATTTCTTGAATACAGAATTCATTAAATTAAATGGATGTGGGAAATAAATTATTTCATTTTGTGTCCATTTTCAAAGTTATCTTTATTTATAACCTAAAATATCAATGTATTTATTAAAAAGCTTTAAAAATCAGTAAATATATCGATATTTTCTTATATCTTTACTGAATCATAGTCAAGCTTTTTAAAAAATACAATGTCAATTGAAAAGAAATCAGCGGTAAAGATTGAAAAAGTTCTTATAATACTAAAATGTTAATTACAAAAAACAGAAACTTTTATAATTTGATAAAAATAAAAATAAAAATAAACAAATTCACCTCTAATATTGTTTTCTATCATGTTCCTATCATCATTAATCGTACTGATACTGATATTATGCCAATATTCGTCCAGATATTTAATATTGTTCTGTTGCTGGTCAATTAGGCCTTTCAACTTCTAGATTAAAAAGATAATAAAAGATAAATAAAAAGATAAAAATAATAATTACCTGCAAAATTTCCAATTTAGAATTTAGAGCTGATTCATCATTGGTTGGTTGTTGAAAACATGCGGATAATTTCGTAATCTCAATGCCGTCGATTTCAATTTTGAGGAGAATTTCATGAATCTTCTTTCGTAGGTTGTAAACTTGATCGATATAAACACGAGTATTTTCCACTTCTGATTTCACTACAGAGGATATATTCAACAGCCGATCCAAGTCACTTTGAAGCCTAGATATTTCTGGTTTTTCAAGATTTTCAATGCAACACTCTGACGAAATTTGTATAATTTCATTTCGTTCTTCCAGATCAGTAATATTCGACATGAGTTGCTAATAATTGGGAACTTGAGAATTTTTATAATTATTATCATAAATAAAAACCTGGAATTCAATTTGTTTTTCTTCAACCAACTCCGGTGCTAAGGGTAACAAAACGTAATTCTTTAACTTGCTCCTCAAGAGTTCCACTACTGATAAATTTTCATTAATCTGATACAACAAATCTGAATAATTGTTCATTGAATGAATCAAGAAAGAATTTTTTGTGTATAGAGATCCATTTAGGTCATTGATATTCTGTTCCCATTGCCTAAAATAGTATTTATTGTATTGAGATATTGTATTGACATCTTCCTACCTGATATTTTCAATTAAAATTAATTTATCCGCCTCGCTTAGGTATAAGAATAACAATTGTGCAGCTTGACGATAATACTCAAATTTGGCCCAAATCCTATTCAATGCCAGCTCCACGTTCTTAAAAAATAATTCAGTACCAATGATAAAGATATTAAAAGGGGATATTATAATCAAAATGATTTTAAATATGAAAAGAAATTTGAAGAAAATATCAGTCTTCTTGGTGACTGTCGACCGATATTTTCAGAAACTGGTTAATTAATTGTAAATTAAATTTAATATAAAACTACAAAATATACATTTATCGATAAGATATTTAATCTAGATAATTTTTAATTGCTTTATTAATTATACGAGTTATAACATAGTCGGACATGAATATACAGTCGGACCCGGTTTGGGGTCTATATATTATAACTTCTCCACAGTGGCGGATTTAGATTTTGGTGCGTGGGGGCGGGGAAAATTTTCAGGGGGCACCACAAATTATGAAGATGGTACTACTTATTTTCGCGAGTATTGAGTGAATACTAATATTATTAAAAAGCATTATATTCAGTAAATTTATTCTAGTAAATTTATTGATGTAACAAACATACAAGTTTTTTTATTATTTAAATTGCTTCCTGCGTGATTTCATTGAAGCAAAACGATTTATAGTCTATTCAAGGTCAATTTTCTCAGCCAGTTCGCGTTCTATTGAAATTAATGCTAATCCAGACAGACGTTCGTTTGTCATTGTTGATCGCAAATAATTTTTGATGATTTTCAGTCTACTGAAACTTCTTTCAGCAGTAGCTGATGTAACAGGAAGAGTCAAGTATATTTTATAGAGAATTGTCAAATTGGGAAGTCCTGGTGCCATCTGTTTTTCAACCAAGAAAGGCACCTCTTTAAGTTGTAGTTCACAAGATAGTAATGGGCGTATTGATGCATACACGTATTTGAAAGTATCATATTCTAGGATTGCTTCTTCAATATTAATATCGTTTTTGTAAATGTCGCATAAATTTTGAAAAGATTCTTTATTTTCTTCTGATATTTGTGATGGATAAAAGACAGGAGAATAAAGCAACAGTGTTATGAAAATCATTAAAACGTTCATCTAGTTGTGTTACAAGTGTATCCAAGACAGTGAAATACGTTTCACATTTGAAGCGTGTAGTTGGATCATCAACCCTTTCATCTGCGTTTCCTTTTTGCAACTCGCTTTTCTTTAAATTCTGCTTCAACATCTAGTAAGGAACAATTTTTGATAATAAATGATTTTACAGCAACATTTAGACTTTCAAAAGCTTTATCACTTCTCATATCATCAAACTTATTTCTTATAAATCAATTGTTTTGCAAACACAATATCAATGTCCTTTCGTTGCAAATAGTTTGATAACACAAAGATATTATCTAACAGCTTTTGTAGAAATAGCATCAGAAAAACAAAAGAATATTTTGTTATCAAAATAAATAGTCCCATAGCTTCTGCTCTGACACTTCCTTTGTGTTCTTTTGATTCCCCAAAATTTATATCTTCTAGAGTAGATATAATAGCGGAGAATGATCCAACAACTGCATCTCTGCATGCTTTCGGCTTGCCCATATTGTATCAGAAAGTCGTTTTAGAGTATCTACTGTCGATTCATATCGAGACTTTTGATGTTCTACGAGAATATGTAGTCGTGGTAGACTTGATGTAAGGAAAGTATACAACTTTTCTGTTGTACCAAAAAACAACTGAACATCACTGTTAAGAGACATTGCTTCAATAGTCACCAAATTCAATGCATGAGAACAACAGTGAACAAAAATGGCATTTGGTGAAAGTGTTTTTATCTTAGTTTGAAGACCATTTTTAATCCCAGACATCACAGAGGCACCATCATATGCCTGTCCTCTACAAAGTGTAATGTCAATGTTTCGCTTTTGTAACTCCATTAATAATATATCAGAAAATGCTGCAGCATTACTGTTTTCCAACGTGTAGAAGCCTATAAATCGTTCAACAACTTGTCCTGATTTTAACACTAATCTTAAAGAAACTGACATCTGATCAACTCTGGATATCACAATTGTTGAATCAACAATTAGAGAAAAGAATTGTGCAGACCTAACTTCATTATCAATATTTGGAGATAATTCTGGGGCAAGTTATTGAATTAGGTCATTTTGTACATCATGACATAAATAAAGTTCATTTTTCTTTTCAAACTTTAGATGATTGTCCAAAGTGGAATCATATTTAGCCAATAAAAATAGCAATTCACGAAAATTTCCAGTATTACTACACCTGTCAGGGCCAAAATGTTCTCTGTGTCCTCTAAATGGCAAACCTTGTTTTGCTAAAAACAACGTTGCATCTACCATTCGTTTCAAAACTTCTCTATTTTTTCCACTTGATAACGCTATGTAATATTATTAATATGATGCAGCATAACAGCTGGAGTTGCTTACATCCAGTTGAACTTTGTACACAGACAAAACTGTAATAAAAGAAAAAATTCATAAAATTATCTTTGGGGGGGGGCGCCAATTAGGATTCAACAGGGGCGTGGAGGGGCGACTCGCCCCCCCCCCCCCCCCCCACGCCTATAGCTAAATCCGCTACTGCTTCTCCACCTAACCCTAATACCTCTATTACTTATTATAATAAGTACTTAAATAAAAACGATTGAAAACTTTTTCTAAACGCATAATTCAATTATTTATCTACTTATTAAAATCGAGTAATATAATAATATAATTTATTTTATTAAAAATTCAAATTAATTTAGGATCCAAAATTAAAACAGGTTAACCTGAGATATTACAGTCGTACCTCAAAACTATTGGTTTCGTAAGCCACGGATGTTAACGTGTTAAATATACAGTAAATTTCATATATTGACGAAGGAGACTATAATGCATTCATATTGGAAAATTATCTGCTTAATTTGTAAAAACAACTAATTATATGTATAAATTGGTGAAGTATTAAGGGTTGAGAAATTCCCTGTAAAATCTATGTCCATAATATTTTACAATCTAAATCATCACGAATTTCCTGAATTTAGAGCCGCAATAGAGCACCTTCACTTCAATTTCTTTTAGGAAAACGGTTAAAATCTATTATACTCTAGCCGGAAAATATCCCTTTATTGCAAAATATTATGATTTAAATAAGAAATTATTTGTTTATTTAGCGTTAATAAAATGAAAACAAAACACTTAAAAGAAAAAAATGGCAAAGAACAAACCAATATTAAGTGATGTTTACCCTAAGACAAAATCATACGTTATTAATAACAAAAAAGTAAATAGTTCTAAAAGAACTTACGATAATGCCACATCCAAGTTCCTTGGAGTAATCGGTCAAAATGCAAGTCAAAATACACTACGAATAAACTCTCAAAGTCGAAAAGCTGGTAAAGAGCTACAAATAAACTTTTAAAAAAGTTACTCAGAGATATTTCTGGCAAGGCATTATGTGGTATCCCGCAACAAACTGTAATTATATGTCAAAAGTCCCAACTGAATAAATATTTATATACAAGTCCAGTACTCTCAATTCGATTTACCTTAATAAATTTAACTATTTTTCTGTCTATTCATTCTATATATTTTAAAATATAAATTTAAACTAAAAGTTTTATGACTTTGAAGAGAGACTGATATCAGGTATTCAACAATTCACGATGAAAGCAATCAAAGGATGTTACAAGCTGCCACTTAAAGCGAAGCAGATTTGTTTCCCAAGTAAGAAATAATAATCTTCCGGTAAATGGGGTTAATTAAAGGGATTTTCATGGATTATTAAAGACAATATGAAAAAAATTAAACAAAATATAAAATATTAGTATTATAAAAACAACACATGCTAGAGTTTCATGGAATCCGAGTAGTGTTATCTACAAGGATTTCAATGTAAAAGAGCTATAAAATTCTGCAACTCTTTGGAAACATTCATACGCAATTATTGAATAGTCAAATAGTCTCCATCCATGAATTTTCTAATTTTTTTCCCGAAAATCCCAGTGGTGAAACAATTAATAAAAGCAAAAATAAATATGCAAAGGAAAATCCATCAAAATACTCCAGCTTTACCTACCATATGTAGTAGTAAATTCTTTTGAAAGGTACGAACTCAATTTTTAAGAAATACTGAGCTGAAGGATAGTGGGAGAAAATGTTGTTAAATAAAAGAATGAAACCAAAATGACCTTAGTTCCTATATAAAGTATAGAATGTTGCTATAAAAATTTTCTATTTACTCAGGTACTTTATTACTAAACTTTTCTATACTCTTCTATAAAATATAAAGTAAAATCCGTAAATAATTATGCATAGTATTTCATATAAATTATAGCATTTAGTATAAAAAATTATACAGTTGAAAGACTTAAAACTTCAAAGCTCTATAAACGAGATTGACTCTATTATTCTCAACAAAACAAGGAAAGTAATTGATAATCTCTAGTGGCTCTCTTGAGCCGACACAAATTTGTCAAATTTGACAACATTAAGTGAATAATAAATTTATTTTTTCATTTTTTAACCAACGAAGGACATCTGAAGAGAAAATAGCTATTAAAGTTTGTTTGGTATTGAACATTTGCCAGAACCTACAACATTTTCTACTATGAATCTCTAATTCAGTGAAAAGCATCCTTTGAGCGATTAATAAAATATTGCATAGCACTCCAGGAAAGTGATATTGTATATAAATCATCTGGGAATTTATGCATTACCGTTGAAAGAAGTTGTTACAAAAATAAATTCGAGAGAAATATACTTTCCGGTCTTAGCTATCAATTTTGCAACGATGATAGAAAAAGTTTACGCGTCAACGTTTTACACTTTAAAAAGTTATCGCTGAGAGTTCGAGAAAATGAAAGATTTTAATCCTTATTCTGAGAATGAAATTTTTTTTAATGTTCAAAAAATCATGACGGTTTAATTGCTTCATTTGAGAATGAGTTTTCATAGAGAAGACACTTTAGTAATTATTTATTGGTTGGTAAGCCAATATAAACAAATTTCAGTGCTATATTTAATGCATTTATTTTTCCGAAGACATTTCACTGATTAATAATATTGGTTTAACCTGCTGATGAGTATTACGTCATCTAAAAATACAAATTAACTAAATTCCACAGTTAATAGGTTAATCCTATTCATTGTGTCACGTAATTTGATTTGCCATAACTATTTTTCCATAAGCTTCTTCACATAATTTAATAGTCAGACAGCAATTTTGACTGTTTTTATTGCTCTAAGACAGGGGTTCTTAACCTTTTCAAACTTATGGACCCCATAAAAATATAATTGGTACCGACGGACCCCTGAAATATTAAAAAATTAATAAATTGATAGTAAAACACACATTTCTTAATAATTATTTATAAATCTGTTTATTCAGCTTCAAACAAAAATAATTTTTTTTGTAAATAGTGCGCGGACCACTTAGAAACCGTTCGCGGACCCCCTAGGGGTGTATGCACCCCAGGTTAAGAACCACTGCTCTAAGATGTCACTCATATCAAAGTGTCACGTTATAATTATAATTTTGAAGTAGAAATTTCCAGATGCATGAAAGGTTTTAGTTTTGTTTTCAATTCATTAATAATTTACGCAAAGTGTTTAATAGATTATTTTAAATTTCAAAGAAGACTATTTGTTTAGAACTTCTTTTTAAACTAATTGCAAACAAATACTCAATAAATGGACATGAAAATTCATTCATTTATATTGGATCTCAATTTAAATTTACAAACAAAAAAGTCAAAAGGGTTATTATAAGAAAGATTTTCAGTGAAAAAAGCTCCTTAATAATTTCGGAAGTCTTATAAAACAACTTGTTTAGTAAAATATTTCCCTCATAAATAAGGGTGTTTATGGATTAAAAAAGTTATTAAATATATCAAAATTTTAAAATATTTTGGAAATAATTCAAGCCCTAAAAGATCTAGTGAACACACCTATAATAATAATAATAATAATAATAATAATAATAATAATAATAATAATAATAATAATAATAATAACAATAACAATAATAATAATAATAATAATAATAATAATAATAATAATAATAATAATAATAATAATAATAATAACAATAATAATAATAATAATAATAATAATAATAATAATAATAATAATAATAATAATAATAATAATAATAATAATAATAATAATAATAATAATAATAATAATAATAATAATAATAATAATAATAATAATAATAATAATAATAATAATAATAATAATAGATTCTTCTACAAAATTTCAATTTCAATCATTGTAATAATAAAAAACAATAATTTCTGAAGTTTTTTGCGGAAGAAAATCGAATGGAGGTATTCAAAGAATTCCGTATATAGTAACCGCCAGCCATTTCACAGAATCAAGATGTTATTAAATATAACTTGTGAACAAAAAATTAAATGAAAGTTGCATGCAAATGAAAAATAAAGTAAATATATTTGTTAATAGGCCATAAACGGATTTCCGCTGTCAATATTTAACTGAATTTTTTTTTTATAAATTATATTTGTAAATGTTTATTCACGTGGAGAATTTCACATTTTCGAAAAGTGTTTTATAGCCAAAATTGCCATTGCTATAACTTATTGGTTAAGTGAAAAATCTTTTTTTTAATTAACAAACCATAAAATTATCATTTGTAAGCATATATAATATCGAATACAAAGCCAATATAATTTATAAAATACATTCACCAGAAATAATAATATTAATAATCGTTTATAATAGCAATAAAATGACACTAGAAAAATAATCCAGCATTAATAAAACGGAATAAATCTGAAATCACCAAAAGACAGGAGACAATCGTTACTACCATGATCATGACAAATTCGAAAGTTCAAAAAAAAGAAAAGAAAAAATAAAATATCACGACCGATATGTAGAACAATTAGATGATGATATATATGACCGATATCCGGACGAATGATTGGTCGACGAATGGGTTTTCACTTTCTTCATTGACCAATCTGATCTTGAGCTAGTTAAAATGCATGAATCACCACCACCTTCAGTGGGTTTGATATGTGATCTAGATAAGCTATTCATCAGATTAGTGGGCTGACTGACCTCGGATCGAAAACTTGGACAGTCAATTGTGGAAAGTTTATCATTGATAGTCAGGCACTCTGATAGACTGTTTATTGAGGTAGCCAGACAATTAATATTAACACTGGAAGAGAATCGTTTTTCTCTACTGCTGCGAACATCTTCATAATTATAACAAAGGAGAGATTGCGATGATTTATTCATTTCACAATCTCCAGCTGTATGATCGGATTTTCTGGAATATGGCCAAAGAAGCTTTGAAATACCATGATTTGAACCGCTGTTTCGTAAATTTGAGCTGGTCTTTGCATACTTCAAAGAATGTTGAGAAAAGGATGGTTCAGTCGAAGTCTGTTTTCAACAAAAGAAAACTAAATTGCTATCCCAATAGATGAAGACAACATCAAAGCCGGACTGGTACAATACACGACATAGAGATTTACAACATGTACAAATACAACAAGAACAACATATACAACAATTAATTTGTGCATTTCATGCGTTTAAAAATATAAGAAAAAAAATTTTGTGAAGATTTTAAACAACAAAACACAAGTTGGAACATTAACATAGTCAAATACATCATATCAAATATAAAATTGAAATTTATTTCGGCATAACATAAGAGAAATGCTTATTGAAGTGGGAACTGTAAACGCAACCGTTCAGTTTCCGTTGGATTATCTTTTGTTCAAAGGTCTAAAGCAAGGTTCTCAATTTGTTTAATCGCAACCCTCACAGTAATTAGACAAGATAAAGAATTATTGAAAAAGTTTATTCCACAAAATGTGCAATAAAGTAAACATCAAAGTGAAAGAAAACATTAAATCATAATAAAAATCAAATAATAGATCATTGCAAATTGGAAACCACAAAAAACTTGAAAATATTTTCTAATAAAATTCTGTTTTCCATTTACAATCTCTTCCAAAATTTTTTAATATTAACCCTTAGACGACGAATTTTAAAAATTTAACGAATTTTAACTGTGACGAATGAAATAAAATGTTACGTTTGCTAGCCGGCAGAACGTATATTAACAAGTATAGACGAAACTAGTCGAAAATACTATAAACACGAGTGGGACAAGCGTTGGTTGTAATGGCACAGAGAATAAGGCATATTTTAAATTTGACTGGGACATATATGTCCCGACAGTGGTCAAAGGGTTAATGTTGAGAATCACTATAACTTCAGGAATAATAAAAACATTAATGAGACGTTTTTAGTCTTAGTTCTTTTTAAAAATGATTCCAGATAATATTAAAATAGAGAACCATAACCATAACTTCCCGGACAAAACTCCAGACAATAACAATAAATATAACTTCCAGGCAAAAACATAAAGACAGTGAATAAAAGGCAAATGGAACTTCAAAATAAGGAATGAAAATTTTCAAAGTTGGAGTGGAAAATTTTGTTTATTTTCGTAGGGCCCATTTTCCAATCAAGCAAACATGTAGGCAATAATCATAATTCGTTACGTATTATGACACAGAAGTCAAGGCAATCAAAGATTCCATCAAAAATACTCTACAATAGTGTTTTGTATCAATTACACTTTTATTTACAAGGAATGTGATAAATGATCCGCGGGGTTTTCGTATGGGAATATTTTCCTAGAACGAAATTGAATATTGCAACATACCCATTTTCAAACAATAAAGTGATAATTTAAGCCTTTTGCTGCGAATAATGTATTTAATGAAAGAATTTTCGACTAGAAGATAGTCCTTGTCAATCTCTTATCAATCCTTGTCAATCTCCAACAAAAAGTAGCTATACAAATTGAAGTATTTTACAAAAAATGTTGCAAAATTCAATTCTTTTTTTTTTCATTGTCATTGTAATTTCAATTAATACACTTCTTATACTCATTATATTTTTTATAATAAGTTTTATCGAAATCCAGGTTTAAAATATAATAGAGACATATTATATATCAATAAGATCTGGATCTTTCACAAGAATGAGATTAAATAAACCCCTTTGAAACGAAGAAACCCATTCATAGCATTGACAAAAAAAAGGACTAAAAGAAGTTTTATTTAAAATAATAGTCCACTTGAAAACTTTATTCACGTGGAAAGTTGCATTTTATGCTTGTAATATTTTGTTTTAATTATTATTTCATTATATAATTTTTATAACTATTTTTCTTCGTCAAACTAATTCATTTGATATTCCCAATAAATAAATTTTGAAAAAATTTATAAAAATCATAAATTCTTAAAATCATGTTACAAAAGTGAAGCTGTAATTAATAAGCTTGAGATGAAATAAAAGTGAAAAGAGAACATGTCAACCAGAACAGACATATAATTCAGTTATTTCAGTATTCATTTGAAATCGTTTCGTTTGAAGCTTGAATAATGTTTTTGTTAATGAATCCTTGAGTAATGAAACAGGTGAAAACTAGACAAGGAGATTTCGATACTATTTGAAATTGTAAAATATATTTGGGATTTATGTCCAATTTAGTCTTTTATTGAAAATGTGACTGGGGGTAAGCTACCAATATTGAGTTTACAACTTCCAACATATGTATAAAGTGATAATTTCTTGGTTGGAGCATTAATTAAATGTTAAACAATTAAATGATTATATAAGCCCTTGGCTATATTCATATATTCAATAAAATGAAAAAATTTTCAAAATAAGAAAATAGTTTGTTCTAAAAAGTAAGTTTGTTGCAGCCAATCTGCATCTTGATTTTTACCGTTCTATTTCCTATATTTTAATATAAGGTCTTCTCTACTCAGAGGTTAGTTACAGTAAGTCATTGTCACTACATTGCAAATCATTTATAATATACATTCTAATATACATGTTGTCCCACAAATCGAGACATTTAAACAAAAATAAATTTAATGGTTTCATTCTAGTATTGTTCACATTGACGGTTTTGAATTACATGAGAGATTCAAGGCCTGAAATTTGAACATTTTTATGAAATAAAACACAGAACTAATGACAAATAATAAGTTAACTTAGTTTACAGCAGCGTTTCTGGATGTCTTTATTTATATGAAATTCTCGATATATTTTCATGTCTCAACTAACACTATAAAAAATAATGATATGCAGTTATTAATCTAATTCTTTCAATCAAAAGAGCTAACCTTAGAAGAAAAAGAAAGATAAAACAATCCAGAAAGAACAAAGAACAAACTGACAAAGGAGCGTCACTTGATATCACACAAATTCGTCAAGTACAGCGTCTGTCTTCTGACAACTTAGAGACAAGTTGAACAACATTAGAAAATTTGTAACAAAAAATGACAAAAATCTTGACATGTAATAAGCCGACTGATTACCAATTATTGTAAAACTCCTAATGACATCTCGTGGAACTCAATTGAAAGACACTTATAATAACCAAAGACAAGTATCCTTTTGTCAGTAACATTTAAATAGGCCACATACAAACGTTTCTTTTCCAATTAAATATCAACCAATATAGGGTATCGGATTCAATCCGGATTAACAATTCCACAATCATTTATTATAAATTTAACCTCTTAAGTGGCTATGACGGATATATACGTCATCAACATATACAACCTAAATTAACAAAATATGTTAAAAATATATCATAAATATTACTTTTGTTAACATATTATCTTAATAAATATCATCCAACAAGATATTATTTTATTTTTTGTAACACTATGCCCAAGAAATATATATACACTAGCGGATAACAAAACTCGCCGCTGAGGAGCACATTTCGTTTGACAAAATAAACCACTTAAGAGGTTAATTATAATAACAACAGCAAACGAAGAACTAACGCTAAATTTATAAATACTATCGAATTAGACAATTTATACAGAGAGAAACTATTGCATAATGCTTACATCACCAAATATGGATGGAAGTTCCATTTGATATGGATAGGATGCGAACCGATATAAATACAACATCTATTACAGAATCATGCCTTTGCCATCAAGCATCGGAACCTTCAAGATCATGGTAGTAACAAATAGTACAGTAACTATGAGCATTATTACAGAATTTAATAGAACCACAATTATAAAATCACTAAAATTCTATCATAAAACTAATCAAGAAAAATAACGAATTAAACAAATTCAAAGAAAAAAGATACTCAAATTTTCTAATGAATTGTAATTTTAATTAAAAAAAATAATAAAAGAATCACAATAATAAAAATTTAATTTCTATGTATAAATCGAATATATGGAAACAATCATTTTATTCACATACATCTAACTTACAGTGCGCGTCATTCCCCTTGGGGAAAACCAATCTTTGCAATATTTATAAAATATATTTTCTATTTTTGCCTCCTAAATGTATAATTCAATAATTTTATTAAGTTCAAATGTAATACGATGTACATACAGGCGAATCAAAGTACACCAGCACCATACAAAAGTAATTAATTGAAATATATTCAGTAAATAGTGAAAATATCTGTATGCATCAAATGGAATGGCACGCACTGTATGATGGGATCTGAATGGGAACCTTTATAATAAATTGAAACACTACAAAAAGGACAATTTTTCCTAATAAAACAATACAAGGAGAATGAAAATAAATGAAAAATTCGCTGATTAACCTATGAGATATAGTTATAAGGAAATGTCGAAGATAATAACAAGGTAGTTCAGTAGCATGGTGCAACGGAACAGGTAATAGTTTTTTGTTATTTACATTATCATTGAATGCATTCCCATTACCCAATGAAAAAGTTGATGGATAATTTTACTGGGATATAAGTTTGCGTTCACAGGTAGATGCATGTCCTTGATAAGTCGTGTTGATATTATTGTCTTTTCGTTTAAGTTTTAAAGAATAGCAGAAAAGAGAATAGGTAAAAAGATATTTAATTTATTAATAAAAATGATAAGCGATATTTATTTTATATTTTCTATCCAAATAAATCTTTGCGACCTCACCTCATATTCCCGGAGAAAATGGCTAGTACAGGAATACCTCGCATAGTACGGTTAATCGGTTCCACCAACTAGCCACATTATTTGAAACCATATTAATTGCGGAACTAACTGCATACAAAAAACGATAATTGGTTCCAAACAAAATATGATTTTCCTGTTTGTTAATAATTAAAACGATTGCAATATATTCAAATGTATGAATACATGTGACCATTTATTAAAAATAAGTAAAACAAAAGAAAATTTATTTTAAATTGAAATGTTTTCACATATTTCATTCTTTGTTGCTAAAGAAATTGCAGTAACGATGTCTGAATTTACTTTTTCGTTTTTTCTCCTCATACAGCTTTTTTTAACAACGAATTGAATTGTTAATGGTTCGGCGAACTGCCAGGTTACAGTTCGATATTGAGATGGACTTCCATAGTATGATTTGTCACTTTTTCAACCAATTTAATAATTTCTGAAAGTTGTTTAGTCGTTAAGTCTTGTGCAGGTCTCTCAACACAATCGTTGTCTGAGTTGTCTTCCTATTCTTAATAAGCTCGTTGATCGTCTATGTTAATAAGTGTTTCATTATCGAGCTCGTTCGTGTTAGATTGAATGCATTCAATCAAGTTCTCAGAATTTAGATCTTTAAAACTAAGTTGCTGTCCAAGCTCATATATGTTATCATTAGCACAATGTTATATGATGTTTCCATACGCATGGGATAATTAACTGTAAAAAACTAGAAAAAAAATGTACGATAAGAATCGACTAAATAAAACATCAAACTGCAAAAAAAAGTTAAAGTTTTATAACGAGATGTGTTTATGTTGTATATATTAATTTAAAAACATTTTTAGGGTTAGTTTTCAATATGTAAAATTATGAAAATTTTGGAAATTTTTAAAACCGTACTATGCGAGTTTTTCCTGTATAATAACAACATCTAAAAGGATGTGGAGATAAAGGCGAAATATTTGATTTATAAACCCTTTCTAATCATTCTTATGGAATTAACAGGTAGAAAGAAATTGAATTATGCGTGTTTTCAAATATTTTTTACTTGAAATATTTTTTCCTCATTTATAATGAAAACAAAACTTGTTCGTGTTAGCAAACCCTACAAAGAATATAGAAAAACTTATACGATGTCAAAAAAAAACATTCAGCTATTTAATTAACATTCCCAATAATAAAATTTGTTTTTTGTGGAAAGATTACGACGATTTTAGATTATATATGCTTACGTGAGAAGCAGTTGAAATATGAAAATCGGACGTTACACTATTAATGTGAAACAAAAATGTCAACAACATTCAGATATAAAATTATTGCAAAATAATAAAATAAAATTGTAAAGCTTGTACATGTTTTCAAATAAATTGTCTGACAAACCTCACATGATTAAGAATGTTGGTTTCCGAATTTATTGAAAATTATATAAATATTTAGTTAAATTTAATTAATGGCAGCTGTTAAAACGCCGTCTAGACATTGAGTGTAGATGAGTGATGGGTCAGTTTGTTTGTTAATAATATAAACCGCTTAACATTCGATACTTAGTTCAATAGAATAATACGAATATGATATAAAATGGTTCCGTACGACGACTTTAGTTATCCTATTAAATTCTTCAATAATACATGGCGTGAAGACAAACATTTGTAATTAAAGGTTGAAGGTAAGCCATATAACTAATCCGCAATTTTAACTAGGATATTGACCAATCGTCACATTAGCACAATAATAATTCATAAAATTACATTTGTAAGCATAAGTAAAAATGAAATAACTAGCCGTAAAAATCTTACAGAAATTACAAGAACAAACTAACAAATAAAGGAAAAGACAGAAAAATTTCGAAAATCATCAATATATATATATATATATATATATACATACTGTAAAATCCCGAGTATAAGCTGCAGATGACATTTTTATAAAAATGTATTTTTTAGTCGTATAAATTTTATAGTCGTATATCATTTATAAGCTTTATCAAAGGATACGAAATTAATGTAAAAAAACTTGCTTTTAAAGAATTCAATTTGTCTTTGGTTAATGGACCTTGTATTTCTAATTTCTGGACTCTTTCTTTCAGGTGAATGAAATCCTCTTTCAAATCATCAGCAGATTTATGGAACACTTCAACTTTATCGAATATATTGTGCCACTTTTCGATTTGGCTGAGAACCTTGTTTGTGAGTAGGGTATACTGACTGTTAATTTTATCACTAAGCGTATTTGTTGATCGAAGGTTTTCTCCATTATTCAATTCTGGAGAGAATGTCACTGTCGTTACCTCATCATCAATCATCATCATTTTTACTAATTCCGAGGAATTGTTATCAATTTCTATTTTCAACTTCTAGAGAACTCACAAAATTAAAGTTTTTTAAATTAAAATGTAAAACCTTCAAAAAATTAATTTTTTCTTTCAAAGAATTATCATTCAAATGAAGAGGTTTTCCTTCTTTCAAATCCCTTTCTTTTTCAATTTCAATTAACCAAGACTGAAATTGGTCTTGATTAGCATTCAACTCCTGCCATTTAATTTTGAGATCTTCCAAGATAATCATCCACTTTTCCAACTGAATTTATAATAATAATTATTATTTATTAATAATAACAATAACAATGATAATAATAATAATAATAATAATAATAATAATAATAATAATAATAATAATAATAATAATAATAATAATAATAATAATAATAATAATTATTATTATAATTATTATAGAAAAGGTACTGGAGCTTATCAGTTTACAGCTAGCCACGCACCGTAAAACATTATGGTGAATTTCTATATTTCAGAAAATAATTTAACATAATAAATAAATATTTACAAAGAGAATCTTACCGATTTAAATATTTCCAACATTTTTACAACAACTTTTGCGTGGCGAATTTGGAGAATATTATTCGTGGCATTAATATCCTGAGCAGGAATACTCATATCACGACGATCCAGATGGATTTTATGCCACGGAACATTACATTGTTCTATTAATTTGTTGAGTTTCTCTGCATTCTCCTTTAGAATTAAAAATTATTTAAATAATAAAACAATAATCATAATAAAAACTATCCTTTTAATAAATACTAATAAAATTATAAATACGTAGTGCATTCAACAAGTATCAAGACTACCACATAAAAATAATAGTACTTTAATAATATTCTAGTGAAATCATAATATATTATATATGGTTACAAAAATATTGTTTGTTTTAATATTCATCTGCATAGCAGTATGGGGAGAACATTTTCAATTTATTTGTTAAATAATGCTACATCATGTTGAGTATTGAAGTTTGATTAAATTCTTTGCTTTGCATGATGATAACAGTGAACAGACAACTTATGGTCATATATGCCCTTCTTGAACCACAATTTATGATTAGATTAACAAGTTTAAACATG
Source organism: Schmidtea polychroa (assembly GCA_959609185.1). NCBI lineage: Eukaryota > Metazoa > Platyhelminthes > Tricladida > Dugesiidae > Schmidtea > Schmidtea polychroa. The sequence goes on along the minus strand of CAUHTR010007455.1, from coordinate 35,436 downwards.
GTCGCTAGTCAGTATTTGATGATGAGTAGGTTTGTTGTCCTTGTAAAATTTTTGATCATATCTCGCAGTGTCTAAATATGAGTACTAACGGTGTGTGTGTAATCCTGAATGAATCTGTCGTAAGAAAATAACCATCCAGGTTCGTCCCACGTTTCCTTTCTTCTAAGATGTGTAAAAACCGGAGGGAATGCTGCCAGGAAACCTTAATTTTGATGAACACGATAATCAATTCTTCAGATGTATCACCCCTTTATCTATGTGTGTTCCTGAGACAAAGCGTGAGTTCAGCCAATGGATATTCCTTGGATAAATGAGTTCTAGGGAGTTGATATCTGGAATATGTAATCGAAAATCATTGACAATTTTTTTGGATCAAAGTGACATAATCTATACAGATTTCGTTGAAAAGGACATGGGAATTCATTTCACTTAATAAAGCAACCTCGTAAATACATGCAAACATAATCGCCAAATGACATGTGATTTCAAGAAAAGTACCTGGTAAACGATTTATAGTTTAATTATAATATTATAAACCATAAAATCCAATGTTTAAATGTAAATAACGCTGGAAATTGTAATTTTAAAATTTGATGATAACTTTTATTTTAAATCAACATGACATTTTTATTCAAATGTTATCTGCAAATCGACTTTTCTTTATTGAATGATGCGTAATTTATACATTTTGCATAATTACATGGTTTCAAATGGCAATAAAGTCAAGGCACGTGGAATAATTAAATATGTTTAAGAAATTTATTATAATTAATTTTATATACGGCAATGACAAATATTTACACAGATAATTTTACTTAATACTGAAAGGATAAACATGCGTTGACTGCTATAATTCTAGATCGTCTATCACTAATATGTCCAAACAAATGGATGGCGCATAATTTAAGTATAAAATGGGATATAAAATGCCTTGGAACATGATATGATATGTATGGCAAATATAAATCAGCTTTATAAAGTCTGTTGAAATAAAACCGCCAGTTTGTTCAATGATATTGCATAGACTGCTGCTATCCACAAAGGATCTAAGTGTATTTGAAGCTGGAACCCAATAGTGGTAAGCAATTATGTGCCATAAATTATTTTGAAAACACGTTTATTCTAGTGACTTTAACTAGTGACAAATACCTGTAATAAAGGATAAATTAATAACTACAAATGATGAATATTTTAGAATAATTTTCAAAAATATTCAATTTTGTACTTTTATTTATTTGAGCCACTTATAGACAAAGGCGATTTTTGGATTTTTTAATATTTTAGTCCTAATGCGATTGATGCATAATTTATTACACCTAAAATAAATTAATTTAATAAGTATTTAATAAGTAGTATCATTAAGTTTATTTTCTCTATTTTTTGTTTCGTGGAGTTAATCGATTTGGCAAATGAGAGGCTCATTTATAACTGTTATATATTTTTATGTTGATTAATTTATATATTATTATTATTGATTGTCATTATTGACACAAAAATCGCCGATTATTGGTGCCAATAATAATTTGATTAATTTAATAAATTATGTTTTACTGACAAATTATAAATAAAATATTTAGTCATATTTCTTTTTATGGTTTATATTGTGGTTTATATTTTCAGTTTAATCGGTTTTTTATACATTATTTATCCTAGATTCAATCTAAGTTATTGTCATAAAAACATTATTTAACATACAAAGTGTAAGTAGTGATCGATCTATCGCTTATAGATCAAACTCCTTAGGACCGATGGCATTAAATACCTCCGACACTAAGCTAACGCTTCGGTTGTCGGGATTTAATGTCTCGGGTCTCGGGTCTTTGATCTATAAGCGATAGATAAAAAGATCAGTTGTTCAATTTTAATTCCTGAAACTCCGGAGTTTACATCATTTTTAAGCGTATGAATAATCAACAATGATAAAATACGTTTTTGAAATTTTTGCACAAACCTCAATAAATACCAATTTCATTCGATTTTCTGTAATGCGAATTATACATTCCTTGCCACTGACAATAGTGTTTCTCAGTTGCTCCCTGTACCATTTAGGGAAAATTGCGTAGACAAATTCTTCACAGATATCAATGAGATTTTCCAATTCTTTCATCGGCGAATCGTTGTAGAGCTAAATGGAAAGAAAAAAAATCCAATTCAACACATATTAATTGATTTCAGCAAAAATAATTACACTTGTAATTTGAGTGTTTAATTCGTCATATTTTCCCAAAACCTTCTCATAAAAGGCTTTAACGGAAGTCCTAATGCTTGCGTTGTCTTGAATTATTTCGAATTTTTCAATTTCACATGCTATTGATTCTAAATCTTTAATTTTCGTCATTTTTATTTCATCAGACTCGGCTTTTAATTTGTCCAGCATTGCTTTCTGTTTCAGGGGAGTCAGTTCCTCATCCAACATTTCCATACTAGTTCTGATCCAATCGAATATCAAATTGGCGAGTCGTCGGAAATTCGAAAAATAATTGTCAAGATCTGTCGTTGATTCGAGAGTGTTCTAATAAATATCAATGTTAATTTTATTGAAGTATTGAAGTAAGAAAAAATAATAAAAAATACATTGAAATTACACATAAAAAAATTGTTTCAACGCGTCATAACACTGAGTACAGTAGTATTGTTAATAATGAAGTTCGAGCTGAATTTGTGCGGAATTTACGAATAAACACACATTTTCTGGCAATTATTTGCAAGAAATTATTACAAATGAAACGGAAAAATCAAATAAATATGTTTGTACTAGATTTAAACCATGAAAAATCACGGGGAGAAACAAAGAAACAGAGATAACTCTCACATAAAGATAAAAGACAATTATTTCAAATTATTATTAAAAATACGTGTACAAATAGACAACAATTTCAATTTAAATTTAAATAATCGCAAAAAAAATATTATTAAAAATATGCGTACCGACAGTGTACTCAAAAATGTATTTTGAAAGTTATTGTAACAGTTCTTTAATTACAATATTTTGAGTAAAATACCTAGCAAAATCACAATGTCACACATCACAGACATTCATTCATACATACACACACTAGCTAATTATTATAAGTAGAGTAGATCTTGTTATTAAAATATCGTGTATAATATTTTGACCACTCACTATAAATACAAATTCAATATAATGGAGCTTGAAAACACCCCTTTTGGGAATTTTGATCCTTACAAAGCATACCTCTTACTGATGGAAAGTCTGTGATCGACAGGGAAAGTACAATTTTATGCAACAATTTATGCAAAAATATAATAAAAATTTAATAAAAGTGAAAACTTTCATTACCAGTGGGAAATCTCTCAAAAAAATGAAAAATGAGTGAAACATTTATCGAAAGGCGAAAAAAATTTTATAATTTCTATTTAAAAATATGTAAATTCAATGAATGAGTGCAACATTAAGCAAGATACTTGTTACAGTCACAGTTAGACTTCAAAGCAGTGCTTTCCAACCTTTTCATGCTTGTGACACACTTTTTAGACTTCCATCATTTCGCGACACAGCAAATCAGTTTTACCAGAAAACCAGACGTCATACAACTTACGCCATATGGGAAACCGTTATACAAGAGACAATGAAACATATTTAAATATAAATATCGAAATAAATGGCAGAAAAGGATAGTTCATGACTTAAAACAAGATTTAATGTGGATGGTATCGTTTATAAGTAACAATATGTAATTAATTAAGAATGTGAAAAAAAATGTCTTTTGGTTGGTTCTTTTTCTATGTTTAAATAACGAATTCCAACGATTAACTAATAAATAGAGTAAACAAGCTTTCTTGCAGCTAAAACACGACGGACTATATATGTGTATTGTATTTCAGTCTAACAATCGTTAAAAAGTTTATAAAATTAAGGGACTCTGTGGCTTTTCATTATGTTCACGCGACACACCTATGCAGCGCTGCCGACACACTAAAGTGTCGCGAAACACCGGCTGGAAAGGTCTGCTTCAAAGGTTAGTTGTCACCCAATGAAATCTAAAAACTAACCAAAAGATAATCCTCATATGCTGCCAGTTTGGATTTCAAGAGTAGCAATTCACTGGCAAATGACTCCTTATCGCGCATCTGGGAAATAGAATTCTCCAACAAATTCAAACCATTTTTCTTCAATTCCAATTGTTCAATAAGCGGCTACAATGTGGACACGAGAGTCCATGTTTACTCTGGTAAAAATATGTAAAAGAAAATCTACCTTTATCACAGAAATAGAAGGGTTATCAAAGGTTAAAGATTTCTCAATGTTATTTAATGATTCCATTTCAATAGAAATCCACTCGGAAAGTTCATTCAATTCCTCCTTATGAGTTAAATGGGAATTTGAAATGGAATTAATACTATCCTCATCTATCACCAGATCATTTGATGATCTTTTCGATGCCTGTCGAAAGAAAATATTAAATAATCTTTCCATTTTATAATATAATTTAATAATTATAAATCGATGATAATATAATAATTCAAATATTATTTATTCAGTGTAAATCTTTATTATATTATCTATCAACTCTACGAAAACTATAAAAACTTACTTCTGATTCTGATGAGAGAATTTCAGTTTCATCGTTTTCAATTAAAAAGGAAAAATTACTTTCCCGTTGAAGGTTCTCGATGAAGGTCGGTTCAAATCGTTCTTCCGGTTGGGATTCCAACGATCTTATGTGTTCATTCAAGGTGAATTTTATATCATCGAGCATTTGAATTAGATGAGAGAGATTTTCTTGCGATATGTTTGACATGAAATGCAGTAAATCGTTATGAAAAACGTCTAAATTTAATGAATTCCTTTGAATGTTAACTCGTATTGCTTCTAGTTGATTCTCTATGTTTGTTATGTCATTTTCGATTTGATCAACATCAACCAAATGAGGATCAAGAAGTGATTGTTGGATATTTTGAATTTGTAACTCGGAACTCTTTATATCGTTTTGAATCAATTCAAACAAACTGATTCGATTTTCAATTTCTTTAATGATGTTGTGGGTTTCATATAAAACTTGTGTTAGATGGTCAATCGTTGGTTTCTTGTCGTGAATAATTTCCGGGTGCTTTAAATCCTCGAGTCTGACTTTCATTTCATCGAGTCTCAACAAAAGAGAGTCACAGTCATCGCTACTGCTCAAAGGTGTTCGTGAATATTCCATCAGTGATCTTCAAAACATCAACTGAATATCATTCAAAAGGGTCAACTGTTTCAACTTATCATCAAGATTATCGCCAATTAATTTCCTTTCTGTTGATGAATTCATTAATTTCCTTTCTAAGTCTCCAACAATAGAATTGATGTAGGACTGCTCATCAACAGATAGATCAGCCATTTCTATACAGTTTATCATATGAATTTTATTATCCAGTGAATTAATATCTTCATTAAGTTTTAGCAAATCTCTCAAAGCATTATCCAGCAAGTCGATTTCATTTTCACAGATTTCAGCAAATTTTATTTTATTGTCGAGGAAATTAATTAAATTTAGAATGTTTTCTTTTTCGATCGAAATAGCTTGAATGTGTCGCCAGTTTTTAAGGAGGTTGTTAACCGTTCTTTTATTCTCACAAATTCGACTTTTTATGTCAGCCAAATTAATTTCTACTTCATTCACCTTGACCTCTTCGATTAGTCTATCCAGTTTTCCTTCACATTCGGATAGGTTCATAGAGATATCCTTAATAATATTAATACCAAATATTAATAGATAATATTTTATATTCTTAAAATGACGTTGAAGTGGTTACAAAGAATCAAGTTGACTAAGATAAAAGTAAACTACAGGTAGGCCTCGCTTTGGATCGTAGATACGTTCCAAAATTTTACGATGCAGTCTGAAACAACACAAAGTGAATTAACACTTTCTATAAGAAACCATGTGAATATTGAAGATAAGAAGATATTCTAAATCTAGGTGCATCAAATATTTATTATTAATTTCATCATTATGTGAGGCTAGAAATTCATCAATATCCTCCTGCTCTTCCTTTTCCTCCATCCCTTCAAAATTGGACTCTATTTTAAACTGATATTGTAATAAAAAGTAAAAAAAACAAATATCCTAAGCAGAAATTATAAATTAAACAAAAAAATAATAACGAGATCTACATTTATAATAGAACAAACCTCAGGAAAATGGTGAATCAAGATTGTTATCAAAAAGAATTTACGACGCAACTTTGAAAAACCTACGAAAATTTGTGTATTTTAGGAGCGATGCAATTTGGAAACAGCGCAAAGCGAGGCCTAGGTGAATTTACAATTTAAGGTTTTTATTATATTATTTTAACCCTGCGATGAAAACCTTATTTTACATCCTGGAATGCAAACCTGTGGTGTATTCACACCATAAATTCTTTTTACCAATGTGTTTTGATTTTAATCTTTTTTGCATTCCTGAAAGGACAAACTAAATTCTTTAAATGATTCAGAATAACAAGAAGAAGCAAGAGCAAAATGTGTGATTATAACCCAGGTTTGCATTGGGGGCTTAAACAAATATTCACAAACGACTCAATTTTCCAAACCTATAACTTATTATATATAATGACATTTATTTTAGATTAGAAACGAGTTAAAATTGTTAAAAAGAAAATAAGACATAGTCATCCCAATTGATATATGGGTTGTAAGGAACTGTAAATATTCTCAACACAATCGCTTTATAACACCTTATTACAAAAATATGTTTAAAAAATTTCAAGAAAGTAAGACCAAACGAGATTTTGTTTTTCAATGACAATAAATCGGTAACTTCTTAATGATAACCACAAATGCTCAATTGACAAGTTGTCAACCATTTCAATGATCGGCTTTAAATATTAAAAAATGGTTTCTATGCTACGTTTTTCGGGAATTGAAGGACAGTTTAATGAGACTTAAATTTCTTCTTAAAATTAAAACAAACCAAAAGAAGAGCAATTATTTAAAGGTAAACAAATTGTTATTATAAATGACCGGTTGACAGGTACGATTAATGGTTAATAAAGACATAATTACCTATCAACGCCATTTCAGTAGATTATCAATAATATTATAATAATTTGATATAAATATGACAAAATGTGATCAGAATTTATTAAATAAAAGGACAACAGAATTTATAAGGAATAAGAATTTAGGACTTTGAGAAAATTACAAAAAATATTTTTATTTATTATTATTATTATTATTATTATTATTATTATTATTATTATTATTATTATTATTATTATTATTATTATTATTATTATTATTATTATTATTATTATTACTATTATTATTATTATTATTATTATATTATTATTATTATTATTACATTCTGCTATAATATCAACACCGACTTACCTCAAGTAGAAATCTATTCAATATTTATTTATCAGACTTACTTCAATTGTTTCAAAATCTCATTTTTCTCGGTTTTTGATTTTGTAAAGCTTTATTCTACCTAGACTTATGCTTCTCCATGTAAAATAAAACCCTTGAATCAGGCCTTATATCAAATATACTTCCTCCAGAACAGACATAGGAAATCAAATTTGATATCAAACAAACGAGTTTTTGGATATTTTTAATTCAGGCAGGACGATTGACTATTTGGTTAGTGGTGATAGAGGAGAATAAAAGTGAGGGAATGTTAGCCTCCAAAATTAAACAAACTCAAAAAAATTGATAGAAGCATCATGTGGGGTTTAATAATAAATATTATAATTTTTGTGTAGAATATAAACTCTATATTTATCGGAAAGCGTAAACACTAACGGATTCAAATTTTGTGACAGTATGCGTTACATGAGATTTTTAAGAAATTTTCAACTTCAAACGGGTTTTAATGCATACCTAGAAGTTGTAAAATACTTTGATTATCAACCAAAAATAACAGTTTCCAAAAACAAACATGTCTCATCCCTTATTTCTTGGTACTAATTACGTGTTATAAGTTAATATGATGGGTACTCGACGTAACAAAGCATTGGACATATATAAAAACTCAGTTGGACAATCTACGGTCAACTCTTGAGCATGATACGAGGTTAGGGCAATTAATGACTCTTTTAGTACTATTAAACGTAACCTTGAATTAAAATGCCTAACAAATGTAACTTGTTGCTAAATGAAGTTTTCTAAATAAAGCTTGTTTTCTTAATTCATCTTCTCCTAAAATTCCATTGAAATTAAGGTTTGGACTAAAAACACCCCTAAAGCGGACAGTTTACAATATTTTGTACATGTCAGGAAAATTATGTTGTTATTTGTTAAAAAGTCAACCGAATTAAAACCAAACAAAAATGTGCACAAAACCCTTATGGATTAACGATAACAAAATCATTGAAGCTTTATATCGAATGCATGACAGATATAATAAAATTAGAGAAAAAATGAATTATTTCAGAAATTGGAGTAATTAGTCAAAACAAATTCAAATACCTGGAGTTTTTCAATTTTGCTCTCCCAAATTCTTAATTCTTGAGATAAATTATTGTCTGATTTCAAGCATTGGATATCATTTTCAATCCCATCGAGATCATTGGATAATTCCGGAGCTTGCACATTCACTTTGATCCATCAATTCCATTCTCAATTCAATTTCATCGAGTCTTTCCGTGACGAGTTTCAAATTGGTTTCCAGATCAAATTCCATTTTCCGTACTGCCGGGATCATTTCACTGATCAGAGATTTTTCATTGTGTATATTTTCTATTTCATTTCTCAATTCTTTTACTGTTACATGCTGATCGAATAGTTTCTGTCTCACTGTCTAGAATTAATTTATAATTAGAAATTAGAATAGTAAAACGACATAATAAACAAATTCGGGAAGTTAATCTCGTTTCCAAGGGGAAAAATTAATAAACAAAGTCAGTAAATGTTTCGTATTGGCGAGAGACAGGCAAATTATTTCTAAAAATTGAAGAAATTAAATGAAAAACAGCTTTGGGACAAACATTCAGGTTAACAACAAAGCTATTTTATGCTAGATTCATGCTGGATGAGAATGGGATAAATGATGTGAATGGGAATATTATTCACTAAAGGACAAAAAACTGGAAATAAAATTAAAATATGGCCGTTTTTTTGTTTAAATTTATTGTTAATTTTTTTTGATTGAAAAAAAGTTTTGAAAATATTTTATTCTGAGGCATATTTAGTTGATACTAGATGGAATTTGTCAATTAAAATTAAGGAAATAATATATGAATTAAAATAATTCATTTTAGAGAAAATTCCTTCACACAAAAAAAATCAAAGATAATAAACCTTGAAACTGTTGATTACAGTTATATTTTATTATTAGTTTTTTATAAGAAATAGCTAATGAAACAATATTTGTCATAATTAGTTTAAAAAAGTACTAAAGGCAACTGGCAAGATAAAGTTTTTAAGCTTTAGTAATATTTTTTATGGCTATATTCATAAATTTCTATAGAGAGGAACGTCTTTCATTAATCCTGATTAGCCGTCAGCACTTCTAGGTATCACCTATCAGACCACTACATAATGATAAAATAACAAAAATATAATTTTGATGATCACAAAACTGTAACCTTTGCTAAATATGATGGTACTGATAAATGCCGTTGGTCATTCAATTTCTTTTTAAATATATATTAATATATAAATATGTTACAGTTAAACATATTTAACATATTTATTTTAAACTGATTTCTTTTCCATTGTATTTATCAAAAAGCTTAAAGTCTATAAATCAGTAAATATATCGATGTTTTTGATATTCACGAATTTTCAGCACTGCCTTTTTCAATTGAATTTTTCTCATAATTCTCATAATATAGAAAGGTAGAACAATCATTGTCAATTGTGTAAATGAAATTGCAGAAAGATCTAAATCGAAATTCAGTTTTATAGACTGTTTTGTTTTAATATTTATTATATTCATTTAAAAGATTTTTAAAAGTTTATAATTTTACAATATTTAAACAAAAATGATATTTTTACGTAAAAACATCTTGACCATCTAAAACATCAAATACTTCATCCTAGAAACAATCTATTATTTTTAATTACATATTTATATAATAATTATAATTACTTTTTGATTTACACTTAATTAAAGTTTAAATAAAAATTGATTTACCTTTATAGTGTCACGATCATTCAATAATAAAGATTCTTCCCTCCTGACGCCCTTGTCCAGTGAAACAATGGCAGAATTTATTATTTCCTCTGAAATTCTATTTTCTTCTAGTAATTTTACATTCAATTCGTCGTATTTTTTGACAATTTCACTAATCATTCCGATCAAGTCATCGACATCTTCCACAGTTTTAACATATAAATTCTCGATATCTATTGTATTCAAATCGTCTGTGGAAACACTTTCCGATACCAACTCTTTCTCCAATGACAATAAATAGTCTTTCATAGACAATTTATTCTCCACAGAATTTCGATAGCCCTGCAATTAATAGAACTAAATCCAGAAACCGAGAATAACAAATAGAGTTACGAAACGTTAAAATACAATTGTCACAAACATAAGACTGTTAAAAGTTATTAAAAAAAATAAATTATAACATTTATTAAAGACATTATTTCAATTTGTGATTTGATATTATAGAAATAAAAATAAAAATAAAAAATATAAATAAATCTTGTACCAATATTTAGTGTAACGATATAAAGCGAATGTCATAATTATACAAATGGGCTGCAATAAAACTTGATTTAATAAACTCGAAAAAATAAAAAATTAGAAAAATTAGAAAATACAAATTAGAAAACTTTAATTAATAGCTGAATAAATTTTAAGTAAGTAAATGACAAGATAAGCGCTTTTGCTGTAAAATATTTATAAAAGAAAAACATTTTCGATAAAATAATCCCTTTTAAATATGATTGTCAATGATTAAATTCAAAACCAGTAGAGGGAAAGCAAGGGAGTCACTTGCCCCCCCCCCACCTGGATTGATTGAAAATAGTCAAATAATAAAAAAAAATAAATAAAATTAATAAAAAAAAAGTTGCTACAGTATGCCATTCATTACTACAGTGTCCTGTCCGTTCGTTCACCATACAAATACGCGACAGTAACTTAAAACTACATTAAAACATTACTACAAATATTTTGTCCCCATTCCATGGTCATTCCTTAATTAATCCATCCTAAATGAAAGTAAAATAAATATTCCCTAAATACAAAAAGTTTAATTTTTTATAAATATTATAAATATTATAAATATTATAAAATTATCCTGATTCGTCTATATATTTTGTCTCGTTAAATCTTTTCATAGAAATGAATTTTTCTCAAAAAATCCTTTTATATTATTATTAAATAAATGATGAAATTTTTGGTCGTTTTTGGAACGATATAGCAGTGCTATAATAGCACAAACGCAAATGTACTACGGAGGCCAAATATACAATATAAATAATAATACAAATTATTATATTTTCTATCAAACCATATATTTTTAATTTCATTTAAATGATAGTTTTTTATTAAACTGAAAAAATGTTGATTTTTTTATTAATAAATGGAAAAATTCCTTAAAATTCTACGAGACTAACATTTGGATTAGGCTGTTACTTTATTTATATCATTTGTTTGAAGAGATAAAAAAACTTTTATTTTTATTTATATAGATATAGCGCGAGATTAGAATTAGCAAAGGACACAAGAGAGAAAATAATCGAGATTTAAAAAGTTAAAGTATGGTATTGAAGGACTGGTTAACAGATAATATGAATTGATTTAGTTTGAGTATTCTTTGATTGACCAAGTGCTTATTGACATAATCAAAGTGCGAAATATGTCTTTTTTGATTGGGTATTCGCTAAGTCTGTTTTGTGAAGGTTTCAAAATGAGGTATTTGATTGGTTGTTGATTTCGGCATATCCAAATGTTACAAATGTATTGTTTTTGTGTAATATGTAGGCTTGCCAGATAAAAATTTCGAAAAAAACGTACATACAAAAATTGATCAGCATAAAAAAGAAAACAATTAAAGATACATGTTATGTAATTTTTTTTATTATTATAATTATCAGTATAAAATTATTAAATTATTTTAAAAAATAAAGTAATTTAAAAAATAAATCACAAGGTCCTGCTTTCTGCCTTAACAAAAAATTAATTATATTACTTCAATAAAATATTAAAATTAATTATATGAATAGTATAACAATTTAAAAAACAAATAACAAGGACTTTAATTCTGCCCTTAAAAAAAACTTAATTATATTAATAGTATAAAAATTTAAAAGTTGAACTGGACAAAAATTATATTATAACAAAACAAATCAAAAAATAATCAGTAATTAAACGTACCTTTAGGTACGTTTTCACTAATTCCGTAAATAACGTACATTCTTATTTTGTAAGCCAAAATAACGTACACCTGGCAAGCCTAGTAATATGCGTGTGTAATACTAGAAATTTTTAACATTTAATTTTAAGATTTAGCATTATAAAGACGATGGAGTGATAAAAAAAAGATTAAGTTCATAAAAGCAGATGTTGATTACTGATTTTATCAATAAATACTTTGAACATTTTTAGCTTATTCTGATGAACAAATACAATCTGTTTAATATTTGGGTTATCCAATGGTTTATCCGATATCTGCGCTTATACGGCAACCCGCAGTCCATATTGTGTCGGATAAACAAAGTTTTACTGTATAAAGAAACTCCTAATATATCATTTATTCATTAATTAATTGACAATACAAAACCAAAATTGTATTTTCAGGTGCTTCACAGAAATCTTCTAATTAAAACATTTAAACAAATCTATATAAACCCATTTATTGTGGTTTTCTACTTGAATGGCAAATTCAAAGAATTTTCCTCGTTATAAAGCTTAATGTGCTACTTTTATGGGACTTAAGCTCTATTTTTCAAAAACAAATTGGGATTTTGAATGTTAATTAAAAAAATTGATCCTTCAGTAAAAATATCCCTAAGATTGATCATATAAACAAAATCAATTATAAAAAATAAATATGCAAACCTGTAAATCAAATATAATTTGATTAATTTCCTCAGCGTTTATATTTTCTTTTGGAATATTTGTTAATTGTATTTGTATGTGTTTAAGAAAATCTCCCAAAGAGTTTGCCATCTCCAAAGCCTGCCCGTATTTATCGGAGATCTCAGCAAACCTTCGTTGTGATTCTTGGATCAATTCCATATATTGGATCACGCTAGCCTTTCTGTCCCGATGAGTGCACTGACTGTCATTAAATTCACTATTTATCTCCTTCATTTGCTCTTCCAACTCATAGATTTTATCAATCAATCCATGCCCGGTTTCTAAGCTTTCTATTAAATTTTCTAATGCCTCCTTTTTGGATTGGATTATCGCTGGTACTAAGTTAGAATTTTGTGTGGAGTTTTGCAGAGTTTCTATCATCTTTTTCAGCCAGGCCTCCTGTTCAATTTTTGCTTGCTCGAGATTCTTTTGCAAATCCTCAATCATTTTACTGATCTTGCCTTCCTCTGAAGTCATTAACGTTTTAATATGATTATCTAGTCTATCAATATCTTCCTTTAAAGTGGTAACTTCTCGACAATGGATTTCTGTTTCCAAATCTTTCACTTCTTTCGACAAATCACAATTCAAAAGTCTCCATTTTTCGTATTGATTGAAGTTCGAGAGATGATTTTTATACTGATTCACCAAATCAGTCGGTATAATTTGTTTTAGATTTGTGAAATTATTGAATTGATTTTCTAGATTTTTTTGTGAACTATCTTTATCAATTATCTCCTGGGATAAAGTGGATAAATATTCTTTATTTGTCTTTATGTTATTCCGAATGTCTCCAACCACCTCCTCAAACTCGGTTTCATCTAGCAGATCTGGAGTTTGTAAATTCAAAAAATCTGTTTCAATGTCACCCAATGTCTGCTTAATACTTGCCAATGGAACATCTTGATTATCCATTTGTAAAGATATTTTAAAATTTTCCAACCTCTTTTCGATTTCTACTAAGAACATTTTGATGTTACTAAAAGCCGTTTCTTTATCTAATTTGGAGTTTATTTTAGCTTGCAATAAAAGTTTTACATGATTGAAATTGACCAGTTGAGTGTCAACATTGGAAATACTATCCAACCGTTCAGTGCAATACAATCCTTCTGCTTGGTACCCAGTGCGAATGTCGGTCAGTTTCGATATAATATCAGTTACATTATCCAAATGAGTTTGCAAATCTCTTATTTCATTGGTATCATCAATTATACTTGCATATGTTGACGTATTTTCAAGAATAAATTCCTTTTCAATGTCTAATTGAGACAATATTTGTAATTTTTCTCCAATCAATTTCTCCAATTGTGCAAATCGATTTGATGTGCTTAGAAAACTCGATTTCAATTTCTCGTCAATCATAATCGCCTCATCCTCGTCAATTTTGGTTTGAATTATTGATAAATTGTCTTTTATCGCATTCACTTCTTCAGAGATTTCTCTTTCGGATAAACATCCATTTCCACCTTTAATACATTACCTCCATTCGATTGATATCGGTTTCAATTGTTTGCAAGATTACCGAAATTTCGCTTTTTATCCGCATTTTCTCTTCTTCAGATTCAATGTATTCTATTATTGTATTCGTTTCATCAATTGAATCATCCAATTTTTTCACTAACTCTTTCAAATCTTGGCAACGGATTTGAGGTTTCAAGTCATTTTTCGATCGAATTAAATTTTCCAAGTGTTCCTTAAAGAGTGATTTTAAATCTATAATATCGTTCAGTTTTTCAATTTGTTTCCTTGCATTCCAATCTTTTATCTTTTGACAATGTTCCCCATAAATTATTCCACCGGATTTCATTTGATCAAATAAATCAGTAATGCTTTGCTCTATTTGACTGATAAAGGACTTCTGGGAATTCATTTCCGATATTAATTCTTTACCTTGAGTCGTTTCCGGATCTATTTCATTGAAATCTTTCAAAACCGATTGCATTAAAGAATTAGATTGGGAAAAATAATTATCAATATCTTTCAGTGAATTGTCGATATTATTATCAATAAAAACTTGCAATATTCCACGAATTTCGTTTAATTTTAATTTGATCTTTTCATGTTGTACTTCTTTTGATATTCTTTTTATCAATTCTTGAATATCTTCATTGATATTTTGCCGTTTTACTACTAAAATTTGACTTTCTTTAGATTTGTTTTCGATTGGCAACTCGGGATATTCCAGTTGATTTTTTAGGTTGGTTAATTTTTGTATTCTCGTTGTCGGATCATCGGTGGACTGTAAATCACTATTCAATTGTTCCTTGACTTGCCTGAGAACTTGATCCATATTGTTTATGATAGTTTCATGGTTCTCCAATACAGAGAGATATTCATTAAATCGCATTTTAATGCCTTCTGCAATGTTCCTGTA
Source organism: Schmidtea polychroa (assembly GCA_959609185.1). Classification (NCBI taxonomy): domain Eukaryota; kingdom Metazoa; phylum Platyhelminthes; order Tricladida; family Dugesiidae; genus Schmidtea; species Schmidtea polychroa. Next base: position 20,076 of record CAUHTR010007455.1, on the reverse strand, counting down.
ATCAATCAATTCTTGCAAATATTCCTTAACAACTGGATTGTCTTGATAGTTTATTTCAAGATCACTGACAGTCAAAATGTTTCTATCAATCCTATTGATAAGTTCTTCATTTGAAAGATTTGGATCACCGGATTCCATAATTTCTTTTAGGGAATCAATTTCACATTTAACTTTTTGCAAATCGTCAATGAATTCTTTTCTCGATTTTTCAGATTGGAATTTCTCCGATAACATTTGCACCTTCTTTAACAAATTATTAATGTTTTCAATTTCGATAGATTTCGACTCATCCAAATCTGCTTTATCCTTACAAGTATGTTCACTGGGACATTCAGATAATAGCAATAATGAATTCTTGGACTGTATTAATTGCGCACTGATATCCTCGATTGTAGACCAATTACCTTCGGATAATTCTGAACTCTCTGTCAACTCGGTCAATGTCGAATTGTAGCAATCAATCAAGGGCTTGTAAAAATTAAGAGTGTCCATATTCATTTTCAAGTTTTCTTTAATTTCAAAAGATATTCCACTGAGTTGATTAAGATTATCCTTTATTTCATTAATTTTCTTAAACATTTCGTCAGGTATTGGACATTGGTTTAAAATCTCGTCATTCATTTCTTCCTTAATAGATTTCATGTTTTCCAATAAATTCTGTAGAATTTCATCGATTTCCTCCATTGTTATCATTGATTCTGTTGAACGCAATCTGGAGAATAATAAATGGATCTTTATTAAATTTTCATCAAGCTCTGAGTCGATTTTACCCAATAATTCCTCTTTACTTTGTTCAGTTTCGATTTTCCCATTTAAATATTCGATAGACAAGTCGATTTTATCTATAATATTTGTCGTTTTCGATTCCAAAAGATGAATCTCATGAAAATTTAACTGATCTATTCGATTAAACATTGACATTTGATCCTTTAGCTCTTTTAATTGATCTCGCTTCAGTTCTAGATTTTTTAATATTCCAAAATCATTGATTTCGATTAAAGCTTCATATTCATTATCGATTTTATTTAATTCTATGGATTTTTCTTTTACTATATTATCCACATTTTTATATAGATTGCTTAGGTCAGCGTTTAACAGTTTCAAATTGTCCAATCGCAATCGACATGCGTCCGCTGAGGAATTATTTAATTGGCCAATATTATCGATGATGCCGTTCAATGTTTTAAACGCAATGTCGAATTCCTGTAAAACATTTTCAGTTTCTTTTAAATTTAAACAAGCACTTTCATCAACCGATTTGTCGAGCATAGCTTTTAATTGTGCTGATAAATTTACTTCATTTTCTTGGTAAATTACTAGTAATTTTTTTAAATTTTCTTCATTGATTCTATTCGTTTCTTGTCGATCTTTAATTATTGCACTCAACTCCTGCAGGTTTAATTTCAAATTCGTGCTTTTATTGTATAAATCTTCGATTTCAGAACAATTGAAATTCAGTTTTAAGTTTTCAACGCTACTACAGATATTGTCAAGATTTATAAGTAGATTTTGAATTTCTTTGAGTTTATTATCGAGAGATTCCATATTTGAGTCTGATAGGGATTCGTCCTGGAGAATGTGGAATTCATCGGAAAGCTTAGCTAAATCTTCCCGACAGGCGAGAAATTGACGAATTGATTCTCGAATGCGATTAATCGATGTTTTTGTGTCTTCAACATATTTAGTGATTTCAATCGAAATCGTCTGTTGGATTTGAGATATTTGATTGTCGAAAATTACGGGAGAAGTGAGATTTAATTTGTGCAATTGAATGGAGATTAATTGTGCAACGTCTTGTTCAATGTTGTCGATTAATAATTCAATTTCCCCCATTGATGAATGAGATGATTTCGAGATCAAATTTAGGGTTTTTAAAATCTTTTGATAAATCAATTTCACTTCTTCGGAAATATTGATTAGTTTATTTTTCAAATTGTTGAAAATCAATTGTTTTTCAGTTTCGATTTCCAGTTGTGAATTTATTGATTGGTTGAGCTGGCTGATGTTGCTGTCCAATAGTTTTGTTTTGCGAATGAATTCATTCACCTCTTGGAAATTCGGATAAATTTTGTTCACAATAAATCCCAATCGTTTGTCTAGGTTTTCGATTCGGTATTTTTTGGATTTTAAAATCTCCAATAAATCATTTTTGTGTTTTTCAGCTTGTTCGACATCAGATTGGATTAAATCTTGGTATTCATCATTTAGTTCTTGGAGACTGTTGTTGCCATTCTCAACAATTTTTGTGATATCATTAAACTTTACTTTAAATTCGGATAAAGATTCTGAAAGATTTTTTATATCGATTTCCTTCTTCAAGCTCTCCTGTAAATCGTATTCTCCAATCTTTTCTTTAGTTTCGTTTAAAATATTCAAACTCTCTATTGCCTTCATTGCAATGGTGTTCATTTTTTCAAGGCTTAACAATTCTTTTTTATTGTTGACTTTTACCATAAAATCCGATAAACTTTCTTCAGTACAGTTTCTAATTTCGTTAAAAGATGTTATTAATTCAGCAAGCCGCTGTTTGTCGGCGTTAATGGTCTTCATTTGCGTTTCAATATTCTGATACACGTCTTTCAATGTCTTGATTTGACTTTCACATTCGTTAAACAATCCAATAGTTTCGTGAACATTTAAAACATTTTTACACACTTCTATTTCATCTTTTAGATGATTTTCGTTTTGCACCAAATTCTTTACCTCTTCAAGTCTTTTAGAAAGCACTTCCAAATCCATCTCAGCCAGAAACTCATGTTGCAAGAAGTCGATTTCATCTGAATACTGGTCGCACTTGTTGTTTCAAAATTCGATATTGGTCGAGAGAATTGATTATGGAATTAACGAAGGACTGTGCTGACTGGGTGCACTCCTCAATTTCATTTGAAATAGTAGTTTGCAACTTAACAATTTCACTGTTGAATTTTGGAGACGAAAGGTTCAGTTCATTCGACTGGATGTATAATAATCTCTCAACGTCCTTGTGTAGAATTTGAAGAAAATATTCTACATTTTCGATTTCTATATTAGAACCTTGCAAATCCTTCGGTAGGTCTAAAACAAGCTGATTAATTCTTTTAATGATTGATCTTATGTCTTCAGATTTTGTAATCAAGATAGTTTTTGTATTGATAAATTGCTTTTGATTCTCTTGTTCTACTTTGAATTTTAATTCCAAATGAGAAATAAAGTGCTCTATCTTGTTGTTGATTGACACTGCGCGGTTCAAAAAGTCATTAACTTCCTCAAACTTGTAATAGTTCCCATTCATTGTTTCAATTAGCTCATTTTTTAAAGCATGACAGTTTTCAATGGCTCCTGTTAATTCATCTAGATCAATGTCAACATTTTCCGATTCTAAATCGAATCTTGTTAATAAACCTTCATACTTTTCATTTACTCCATTTACTCTGCTATTTTCAACTTTTATAACTTCCCCAATCTCCATAAAACTCTTATCCAAATTAACTAACAAAATCTGCATTTCCTCTACTTGCTTGGCACATTCAATTGATATTTCACTATTGAAGTTTTTGATATTTATTCCAATACTTATCAGGATATCTATTTTTTCTTTTCCCAAACACAAAATATTTTCAAATGATTCCAAACTCAAAACAATTTCTTTCAGAATAAGTTGGCAACCGAAATCCGACAACTTCTTCAAAGTGTCAGTTTTGATGTTATTAAATTGGTTTGTTAAGACTTCCAGTTCTTCTTGATTCTTTCTTATTTGTTCTTGTTGTTTTAGAATTTTGTTCTTTATCTGTTCAAGTTTGTCTTTATTACTGATACAGTGATCGGATAGTTCGCAGATTTCACGGATTCCAAACACTTGTTTATTGATTTCTATTTGATCGTAGATATTACAGAGCGTATCCATTGTGTGATCTATTTGTTCCAATTGTTCCTTGATCATTGACATATCCATATTATCGGCAGATATCTGTTCAAGATAGTGGACTTCATCAGAACATTTATCTCCATCAGTTTTCCATCTCTGATATTGAGTCATCAAACTATGTATTGGATCTAGTGATGATTGCGTAATGTGAATGAATTCATTAATATCTTTGGATAGTTTTGCTTGGATCTTAGATAATATTTCATTGGAAACAGGTGATATTAATATGGGCTGTTGAGTTTGAATTTTCATTATTTTTTCTAAATTACAATTAATTTTTTGCAAAATTTCTTCAACATCAATTATTGATTTTTCAGGAGATCTAAGAATTGATTTTAGGTTGACAATCGATTTATCGATTTGATTTGAAATTGAATTCATTTCACTGGACAAATCAATAAGGCTATTGTGATTTTCTGACACAGTTCTGATCATTTCCAAATCGTTGACTAATTGTGATTGTTTCCCGTCTAATAATTGCAACAATTCGCCATCGTCAGTTTCAAATTGTTCGTCGATTTTCCTTTTCAAATGTTTGATGGATTGCAATTCGTCATTAATGCTCTCCATTGTATTCTTGATCGAATTCGAAATGTCTATTTCTGGATTTGGATCAGAGTGCAAAGTGATGGAATTTGCACATTCCGATCTTTCATTGACTTTCGAAATCAAATCGATTTGTTCTTCATATTTTTTGTTGTGGTTTGATAATTTTTCTTTAAAAATTTCGATATTTTTATCGATTTCGGTAAAATTTTCATCAGGTAAATTTTGTTTGCAATAATTGATCATTATTATTTGATCATTAAATTGATCAGATATTTGTTGGATCATTTTGTGATTGTCCTCAATTCTCATTTTATTGCTGCTATTCCATTGCACTCGATCTAGACGTTTTAATAATTCTTCAACATTATTGTTAACTTCGATTCTTTGGTTTAACAACAGATCAAGTCTCTTCTTATCCTCATTTAGTAGTTTTATTTTATTATCAAAATTTGTTTGAAGAGTTTGTGATTGACTTTTCAAGTTCTCATATCTTTCTTCAATTGCCGGACAAATAGTGATTTGATTGGTTGAAAATCTTTCTCTTAAATTCTCCAATGATTCACCTAATGTTATGATATTTTGTTTTACTGTATGAATTTCGGTAATTTTATCCATAATTATCTCTTCATTGTCCTCTAATGGATCTGAAATTCCACTTACGTGTTCTTCTAACTTGTCCAGTTGATCAACAAATGATCTACAATATTCCATTACATCGATTTTAGCACTACATAAGTCCAATATTTCCACACAGTCTTTTAGTGTTTTATTGGTTTGTTTATTGGTTTTCTCATAAGATAAGTAATGCCCAAACTTCTCCGAAAGGAATTTTAATGCTTCCAAGTTGGTTTTTATCGTTTCTAGTCTTATCCGAGATGACTGCAAAACAGATATTGTTTCTCTGGAGTACAGTTGGTTGTCGGTTTCGGTGAATTCATCATATAATTGCAAACTAATTTCATTGATAATCTGACTATTCTTATCATTTTCCTGATCCAATATCATTCCGACTTTTGATTCTAAATTGTGGCGGATTTTGTTAATTTGATTCACTATTAATTCAATTCCAGGATTCTCTTTGAGATTGGTTAGGAAATCTTTCAATTCAAAAGGGATAATTTCTTCTTGTTTAATCTCATTTATCATTTCAGAGTATTTAGAAAGAACTTCCTTGCATTCTAATAACTGATTCATATCTTTCACAATTCTTCCTTCGATACTGCTTTCAAATTCATTTATCAAAGATAATTGAGATTGGATTTTGATATTTTGTTTGTTAGAATTATATTCAAGCAACTCGATTTTTGTAAATATTTTATCAATTTTTACCATAGACAAGTCTGCTTTCAATGAAGGATCATTGTAATTTAATAAACTCTGGATATTGTCTAGAGATTGACAGAGAGAATGGATATTGTTTCCAAGTTCACACCAAGAATCTTTCCATGGACGAAGATCCTCAATAGATTCGATATCAAATAGACGTTTTTGTAAAGAATTTATTTGTTCTAAGAATGTTTGAACATTTATCAGAATTTCATTTGCATCTTCGCTTAAATCCACATCTTGTACTTCATTCAAATTCCCATGGGAAATAACAATTTTCCTTAGATCGTAATCAAGACCGTCCAAGTTATTTTTTATTGCACTCTCACAAATTCGTTTTTCTTCTGTCAGAATAGTCTTTGCTTTATCAAGAGGGATTTTGTAAATGAAATTATCGAAATTTATTAAATCCGAGTCAATGTGAGTTATGCAATTCATCAAGATTTTCTTAACGTTTTTTATGTTGGCTTTTCGAGCAGCATCGAGTTGGATTTGTTCGAGCTTTTCTGATTTTTCTTTACAAAAATTCGATAGAAAGTCGGTATAATCTTTGCTCACCTGGGGCTCGATCTGAGATTGGGATTCATTTATAAAATCTATTGACATTTGAGCTTCCAAAATAGTTGGATGTATTTGCTCATTTTCAGCGATGTTGGGAACGATAGCTTCTTCTAGATTCAATATTTTGGCTTCCAAAGTATCCATTTCATTTCTTATTGATATCCTGGTATTAACTATATGACTGTTATGGGACAATAACTCAATTGATCTGGACTCGGCTAATTCACATAACAATTGAAGATTTTCTATTGTTGGTAGCACCATATGTGCAACAGTTGGATCTTTCAATTCCAATTCAGTAAATTTCATTCGGGTATTATCAATGATTTCTTTGTGTAGTTCTTGGATTTGTTCAACAACTCTTTCTTGTTGTCTCAATTCTCCCAGTAGAATTAATTCCTCTCCAATTGTTATAGTATTGAACAGTCTTAATTTAGCTTGCAGATCTTGGAGTTTTTCAGTTTCTTTTTCTGCTTCTTCTTTAAGTTTTATGGCATCAGATATGTTTGATCCTAAACGATAATAAATATTTATAAATAAATATCAAATATTAGTAAATAAATTAATAAAATAGTTTATGTTCTCTCAAAATGACCCGGAAATGAATACATTGTATAAAGATGAATTTTATTATTAACATAAATAATTTAGAACTTCTAATAAATTTCACAAAGTAAGATATAAGTGTAAAAAAGAACAATGAAGAACAAATTGAAGCAGTTGAAAACTGATTAATTAAAAATAAAATACCAAAAAAGTTGAAAGTGGGAAAGTATTAAAGGAACTTACCTTATAAATGAATAAAAACACTTACAAATATATTTGAAATTATTATTAAACTCATACATTAGTAAAACTTAGTTTGGATTTTTATATTTTTTGAAAGATGTCAAGCGCAAAAAACAAGAAACTGGAAAAACATTCAATTAGAGAGGAAGGAAAAGATAAATAGAGGTTTGTTAAATCTCGTATTGGAGTGAACAGAGCTAATTTTCGGTTGAAATATTTCATTTATTATACAATGCTGAAATGGCTTACCTATTTATTTATTTGAATTATTAAAATGGTTATTTATATTTTAAAAAAAGATGCAAAAAGCACAGTATGAATAGTCATAAATCCCTTACACTAGAAATTTCTAAATATCACCGAAAGATTCTTCTTTCTTTCTTAAAGTTTTGTGATATTTAATACTTTTTTGTTTAAAATTTCCAGTTTAAGAATTTAAAAACTAAATTATTTGAAATTATTTGATTTGCTGAATAATAAAGCTTTATGAAATTTTCTTAATCAATTTAATTCTTTATTATTTGAATACATTATGTTTTGATTATTTTTGAATACAAAAAACAATGGCTAAAATTAGTATAAGCAATGTTGAAGTTCTGGAAAATTCAGCCAAATTTTCTTCGAAATTTAAATTTAAAGTTACATTCGAATGTCTTGAAAGCATTAGTGAAACTGAAGATAATAAAGAAAGTATTAAAGATGATTTTGAATGGAAGTTAATTTATGTCGGCAAGTGCCTATAATGCAGATTCAGATCAATTCCTTGACTCAGTATTAGTTGGACAAATTCCTGTTTGTCATCATGATTTTGTTCTTGATACTGATGCTCCAGATCCAGCAAAAATCCGGGTTGATGATATTGTTGGAGTTACTGTGGTTTTACTAGAAACCTTTTATAAAGATCAAGAATTTGTTCGAATCGGTTATTTTGTCAGCAATTAATATGAAAAGGAAGAAATGAATTCTGTTTATTCTATGCAAAATCTTTATAAAATAACTTTTACCGAAACAGTGTACCTTTATTAAATTAAATGTGATATAAAGGGTAAATGAGCATTGGAAAAGTGTCCATCTATCTACATTATAGTACAGTAAACATAAAATTAACCTCTTCTTTTCAGAGATTCAATAGACGGTGCAATAGATTCAAAGTTTGAAATGGTTTCTTCTAAGATATCTTCTTGAAATAAAATTCCATCATTTCTCAATTCCAATGCAACCACTTTCATGTTGTCAACATCCGGAATCAAGCTGCAAAATTTATTCAGCACCATGTCATATTGATCCGATGTCACATTCAGATCAGTCAAGTCAATATTTGAGGAGATATTTGTTAAATTGATTACTAGTTCGTTGAGTTTGGATATCCTATTCAACAGATTCAATAACAAAATTGTTAGTAGAAATTCAACTTTTCATTCTTCTCTCGTAACGAATTTTCCAAATTTGATAAATCACTTCCAACTGTATCGATTCTTTTACCTAAATCCTCGCATTGCCGCTCAAACATTTCAGCTTTGCTAAGTGTAGCCTGATTTTTAGGGAGGTTGTCTAATAAAGTTTTCATTTCCGACAAATATGACTGACTGGTAAGTTTGAAATCACATGCTTCAAAATATACCTACACAAATAAAATGTTATTATTTATAAATTATTATTATTCTATTATTATAAATGGCCACAGAAACACAATTTACATGTAATGGACGCAATGCCACATACATTGGAGAGATTACTCGTCATCTCTGTACTCGAGTTCTTAAACATTGTCGACCGAAGGGATTGACAAATATTATAGTGTTTTTAATGTTTTTAAATAATTTTATTCTATATGAATTGGTGTTGTCGTTTTCAAATGTATCAATAAATTTATTAATTTATTAAGTTAAATAATTTTGTTTTTAAATTTTTGAAGGCAAATTTTAATGACATAAAATAATGATTGGTAAAATATCATTTTTAAAAGAACAAAAAAGAATAAATGAAAATGAAATGAAAAAGAATTAAAAATTTTTTAACAAAATAATTCATTATTTAAATTTAATTGACAAATTTTTGAAAAATTAAAATTTTTGTGTTTTGTTTGTTAAATTTATAATATCTATAATTTTTACTATCACGCCTGAACATGACAAAAAAACTGTCAAAATATATCATAAAACATGTTGAGTAGCTATTTCTAATAATTAAAACGTTGCCATGTTTATTCAATTAATAATAATAATAATATTATTATTTTCTTTATATTTAAATATAATTTACATTATGCTTGCAAATAATTTCCTGAATTTTGTCCATATTTGCATGTTTAACAAGCATTTCTTCATCATCTAGTTGCTTTTCTATGCTTTTAATAAATTCGATGCATTTATTTTCCAGAATTCTATATTCATGATAATTTTCAGCTTCGAATAATTGTGAAGAAATTTTCTAAAAATATCATCATTGTATATAAAAATGAAATTAAAATAAATTTACATTAAATTCGCTTTGGAGGATATCTCCTTCATCTTTTAATTCATCATCATCAGAATTTTTAATCTTTAATAAAATTTCATTTAGGGATATTCTCATTGAATCTTTCACTATCAAACTTTTTTCTAAAAGCTTATTAACTGATTCTGGTTCGAGATTGTTTAAAATGGCTAAGTTAGAATTAGTTTCTTCAATCCAGGTTTCCAATTGACTTTTAAATGGAGTAAGCCATGAAGCTTCTTGTATCTTCTTGGAAACAAGAAGGGCAAATGATCGAAGGTTCTAAATATCAAACAAACTCATTAAATGTAAACTGGAATTGGTTCTAATTATCTCAAAAAAATTACCACTGGAACTTTAAATAAAAAAGGAAAGTAGATGAAAGTATAAAGAAATGTATAAAGACCATGAAAAAAAATATTTAAAACAAAATAAATAGAATTTCAATTTTACATTAAATTTTCCTAGGCATCCTTCAAGAATTGACTTATAAAAATTATGTTATTTAAAAATTTACACATTATTTTATTTATCTGAAGACTGCGGACAATGTGACTTAATTGTCGTGAAAATGATTTCATTAAAACAAAAATTATTGAAACTTATTATTTAATTCCCATACGAGTATGACATTATCATATTTAATTAAAACATCGACACATAATAGTTATACCGGATTTTGTATAGATTCATATAGTATGTTGTAATTTAATGGGGAGGGGGCAGGGGTTCAACTATCAAAATGTATATCTGTAACAAATGGTTGAGCCCATCTATTTAATTCTTAATTATGAAAGATATTATTTAAAAATTTTTTTACAAATCAACTCAATAGAAAATTTACGTTCAATTTTTCAATAGTCTCATTTTCTCGTGAATAAATGGGCTTTAAGGGAAAGTTGGACACTTTCAGAGACTCTATTTCTGCGATATACAATTTGATATTTGTTAGTAATTGTTCTTTGGATTTGATAGATTCCAAAACTACCTAAAGGACATAAGAAAATAATCATGAAAATAACCAAGGAAATGATCAAATTAAAACCACTGACATTTATTTCTTCAAGAAACATTTCCTGTTGCTGATTTCCTTTGCTTTGAAAATTTGTCAGCATTTCAGCCAATTCGTTCTCAATCTCCATAATTGTTTGGTCAACATCACAAAATAAACTGTCGCATTTATTTAGTATTTCACAGAGACTTGATAATTTTTTTAATAGCTTTGGCCGGTCTTCTATCAATGTTAACAAGCGGATTTTTTGAATTTTCAATTCTCCCAACATCCTTTCAGTTTCTTCTTTGCTACAGGTTCTTGAAATCTTTTGTCCGATTTTTGATAGGACCTATTACAAAAAACCAATAAGGTTAATGATTCATTTTTTATTGACTAAAACTTTAAAATCCTCTTTGACATTCTCTGAAGTGTTGTTCGATTCTTCCAGGATTTTCACATACTCATTTATACTTGCTGTTGAGAACTTTATATCGAAAGATTCTAACGCTTCAGATTTTTCTAGCCACCTTTTAATATTATCCAACTTTATTTTGTATTCCTTCCTTAAATTGTCAATGTCTAAAGATTTATTCTAAAAATTTAAACAAAAAATTTGTAATATTCTAAAAATAAATGATTTTAACTTCGTGAAATTTACTGAAATTCAAATTAATATTTTCAAGTTTTCGTGAAAGAGTTTCCTTTCCGGAATCGCTGGATTGTTCTGATAGGAAAGCGATATTTTTCTCCATTTCAGATATTTGATGCTTACGAGAAATATATTCATTAGGAGAAATTGAATAATCATTGGTCGAATTCAGCCAATCAAGGATTTCCTTATGCAACTAAGTAGAAATTAATTAATTACAAATTTAATTAATTAATTATATTATTAACATTTTTGTTTAAATTCTGTTTGATTATGTAATTTTAATAAAATTTTTCAACGAAATTGAAAAATTATTAATATAGCAATAACAGTTTATAAGACACGTATCTTTATACTCCAATATTTCCATTTTAGTTTTCATTTTATTTCTTTTTATCTATCACTAGCATCTCTATTTCCGGTCATACTCCATTCCATCCTTAATCTCAGATTTCTCACACTCGTCAGCATCCTTCATCTACAAATTCTTCCTCGATCTCTTAAAAATAAATCATCGCACTAAAAATGAACTCGTCAACACAAAATAAGTACTGCAATACTACGAAGTCGTAAAACAGCATAGGTATGCATATCTTTGATAACCATTTATAATTTAGAGAGAAATAGGTTAATCTAAAACCATATTTATACATTTCCTGTAATGAGTGGAGCTTTATTAGTTAAATGATACAAAATGCACCTTTATAACCATGTATACCTATTCAAGCACTACATAATTCTCTATATATGTATGTGAATCAGCGCCGTCTCTTCCATTGTGCTAACTGTGCTAAGCACAGGGGGCGCCGTAAATTTTATAAAATCTATAAATTTGATAAAATTTAAAAAAATTGAAAAATTATAAACAAAACAAAATTAAAGAAAATCAAAAAAACCATTAGTTTAATATATAAATTAAAATTTTAAATATATGCAAAAATAATTATTATTTTTTGACATTTTTGTTTATAAGTTTTAAAACTTTAAAAAATTGAGAAGAAAATTTTGTAATAATCTAGTTATCCACATTTACGAATTAATTTTGAAATAAAAGGTGAAAAGAATATATGTTTGAAAGAAATTTATTTTTTTCTTAATTTTTTTGTTTAAAGAAAACTGTTGAATTTTTGTAAGCTAATGTTAATTTAATATTATTTTTTTATTGTTTTTTTTGTTCGTTTGTTATCATAGTCATTGAAATAAAATGATGTAATATATAATATTAATATATGTATATGCAATAATGTGTAATATTATTAATAAACATAATATATTTTTGTAAAAATTGTTTTTTTAGGGGCGCATTATAGTTTATAGCACAGGGGCGACAAATTTCTAAAGACGCCTTTGATGTGAATGAATGATAATAGAAAAACACCAAATGGCAAATTTTATTATAACTTTTACTTATGATCGACAACATACCATTTTTATTTTAATGTTATCTAAAAATCGACTTTACTCTATCGAATGATGCATAATTTGTTCAATCTGAATCATTAATTATTTTTTATTCTACTAAATAATAATTCGTCATTTTTTACGGGTTATAGCTAGTTTATTAAATAATGACTATCCAAACATGATTATGACATAAAATGTATGTATTTTATTGCTATATTTCCTTACGCTAACAACGAATTATTTAAATATATTTCCCAACCCATTCCCTAACTGTTTCCAAAACTTAGTCAAGCACTTTAACAAGCTTTTCTCAGTGATAAATTGTAAAATATTCCAAATACAGATATTTTCATTGTTTCTTTTAATAGAAAACGAATCAAAATGTTGAACTTTCATTTTTAAAAATATTATCAGTTATTCAAATAAAAAAACATTCAAACCTCTTCCATCTTATGCCATTCCTCGATATATGTTCGTAACGACGTTTGAATGTACTTGATTTCCCTTTCAATATCCGAGAAATGATGTTTTAATTCTTCAACCCATTCCTTAAACCTAGTATCAACAGATATCAATTTTTCAATATTATTTATCATTTCTGGAACAATAGAAACAAAATTTTCATTGGCCATCGTACTCTAAAGAAAATAATTTCTATTAATTTATCACAGAAAAACAAACTTCAAAATCCAATAGCCGGTCTTTCGCATTTTCCAACGAATCAAGTTCTCTTTTCCAATACTGTAGTTTAGAATTAATTTCTTTTTCTTTCATTTTTAAACTGGTCATCTTGTGTAGTAGCAAAAGTTTTTGTCTTACACTAAATTCCTCTTTAACAACTTTTAGAATTCGCTTTTCCACTGAGATAGTATAAGATACAAATACTTTATTACTCTTATCTGTGTTAATCATGCACCGCTTCAGTTCTGCCAATGTCGGACTGTGAAATGGACTGTTTTTGAAATGAGTCTAGATTAATAATAAATAATAATAATAATATTACTATCAATAATAATAATAATAATAATAATAATAATAATAATAATAATAATAATAATAATAATAATAATAATAATAATAATAATAATAATAATAATAAACCTCATATTCTTTTAATTGCACATTTATATCATTAAATAATTCTATCGATATTCCTTTGGAGGCATCAATTTGATTATTTTTGTGAAAATCTAAAAGCCTTTCTGATGAAACGAGCCATTTACATAGGTTTTTCCATTCGTTATTAACAGATTCATCCAATAGCCACTGGCATGACAAAAGAAGACGTTTGGCAGCTTTGAACTCTTGGTCTAAAGATGAGTCTCCAGTCGAGCAGGTTAGGTCCCATTCAGGAATTAGTTCTAACTCGTTTTTCAAATTGGATATTAACTATAGAATGAATAAATTACAATGTTAAGATTGCATTTGTAATTGTTAAAACTACACATTAAACAATTTACACATTAAATTTAATGTTAACCTTGCGTTTTTAACCCCTTATCGCACATGCCCGAGCGTAACTCAGGGTAAGTGTTACTGGCAAATTTGTACATGCCCGAGAGAGACTCGGGTATACGAAATATAAAGTTTTGTTTAAGATTCACTAACGATTATATCTCGGGCAGTTTAATAAATTTATGAATTTATTTATATATTAATTATCAATAATAAAAAAAATGATTTATTTTTGCCGTTGTAATAAAAAAACGTGCGTTACGGGGTTAATGCAGTGAGAAAAATACCTTTAAACATACGCAATTTAAGGAATATTTTTAAAATTATTATATTTTTCTTATAAAATAAGGGTAATTAAGTGATTTTTTTTGTACTTTAAAGTTATAAAAAAAATTCAAGTTTTTCGCACAAATGAGAATGAAAGCATTCACCGTGTACTCCTCACCATTCTTTTTCTTTACGTTCAGGTAATTTTTGAATGCTTTTTTTGAAGTACCGGGAGTTATTGAAGCATTAATATTTTTGAATTTAATCCAATAATTTTTTATAATAATTATTAGTTTTGTTAACCTCTAAAAAAATTTACTTTATCTAAAACAAATATCAAACGAAACATTATGATCTCCAATCATTTAATTGCTACATACAATATATGCACAAAGCAATGTATTATGGGATATTCCATCATGTCTAATACCATGTGGTGTCCATTAGACCCTTTATGGTTAAGTAACTTTGAAATTAAAAAAATTAACATTTGTTGTCAAATCAAATCAGCTTTTTTGATTTTAAGAATACATTTTTCCTCAGCCTTAATTTTTAAATCTATATAATAATTTAAAGAAATTATGATAAAAAACCTCTTCAAACTAAGGAAAAGAAAAAAAAAATTTTATAAAATTTTTTGTAAAGTTCACAAATTATTGATTATCATCTTTGTTCTGCTGAATGTGTAGATTGAAAGGGTAGGATGCATAGCAATAAACAATCAGATAAGAAATACAGATATATATTTTTGTACTTACTTAAATCAACTGATTAATTAATAAATAAATGTAATAAATAACAATAATAATGCAGAGATTAATGGTTATAAAGAAAATATTGATAATTATAAGGAAAATTTAAATCTTATTTTAAATGGAACTGTCTTCAACAGAAAATCTAAGCAACCACTAGGAAACTGGGAAAATCTATGACAAATGATACAATTAAAATTCTTAGAAGTATGCATGATTTGTGTGAAAAAAAATGGCCAAAACGTTGAAGATATTGTTACAATCAACGTAAAAATGGCTTGGAATTCTTCAAAATTTAGAAGTGGTGAAATTGATCCAAATTCACTTTTTAAAAATTCTGGACCAAATAATTTGGGTATATCAGGAAAAAAATTAGAAAGTTGGAGAATTTTTTCAAAATGACTACGTTTATTTCCCATGAAAAGCTTGTACATACAAAATTGGTCGATGCTCCTTGCAATTCTTCGTCTTTTGTAGAATTTCTTGAAGAGTATTCACATCTGAACATATTTCAAATCGGGAAAATGGTTATTATGGATAATGTCCATTAATAACAACATTAATTATGACTTCCTTTCTCAATATAGTCCACAGCTTAATCCGATCGAGGAAATATTCTTTGCATTAAAAAGTCTGGTACCATAACATTAGACCAATATGTCAAACATACCAAAAAATAAAATCCTGTGTGAATAATTTGGAAACTTTATTCGCATATGAGAATGTTTCTCGATTTAGCATTTAATGTGAATAGCTTTTTGAAAAACTAATTAAAATATGAAGTTTACAATATCAAATCTATCTATATAAATATTCTACAAATCTAGAAATTTCTTTATAATGGTAAATATTTTCGTTATAATAAGTAATAACCCTGTAATAATAATAATATGAAATGATGGTTTCTTAGCATAAATTAAATGTTGAACAAATAAATAATAAGATAAGCCTACAACTACGCTATCATGTAGCTCTTAATTGCATAATATCTAAAAAATAGAGTTAATTGGTTTACAAATTATTGATACAGAATACCTACATACATTCCAACATTCAAAAACAGCCATCAAACATCATAAACAAACTCTGATCTTCAACAACAATTTTGACACATTATTAGTTAATAGGTTAGTTTAATTAATTCTGTAATATTTATTCTTCATTATTCTTCTTTATTCATTCTTCCTTAAATGCGAAAATTTTCGATTATAAACTAATCCTTTTCATTTTTTCAAATTTCACCACTGATTTCTTTTCCATTGCATTTATTATTAAAAAGCTTGATGACTATGAATAATTGAATATATCGATGTTTTTGATATTCACTATAAAAAATGATATTCAATATCAAAAACATCGATATATTTACTGATTCATAGTCTTCAAACTTTTTAATAATAAATAATCCATTTCAATTTCTCTCTCTTAATTTTATAAGTAAAATCAATAAGCGTTTAAATATTGTAGTTAAATTCTTGTAGATCAGTGGTTTCCAACCCGGGAGGCGCGGTCTATGGCTAGGGGTTTGGGTAAAAAAATAATTTTTATACCATAATTATTATTTCGTCATTTTTAGCACTTCGAGTTTAAAATTACCAAATAAAAAAATAACAAAATTTAAGCTCTTTTACACAATAACAAGAACTGTCAAATTCCAGGCATTCTTTACCTTTAAACATCAAGATACTTATAACTATATATATAAAAAAATATAAAAAATCACTCTACATTTTGATCTTCCGAACAGCTTACACAAATTGACGCCGCGTGTCTAGGGCATATATTTTACCGCATGAAAAGCATACTTTCGAATATTTTCTGTCAAGATTTCGAGGGCAATGTATGCATCTTTTTATGGCTGGTCGAACTTCATTTTGAGATTGTTCTTGTAAAATATTGTTACTATGAAGTGCATAATATGTCGGCGTTGTGTTTCGTGTGAGGGTTTGTATAGTACTTCTATATTTCAGATAGTCATCAAAAAGAGAAAAATCTAATGTTTTGAGATATTTTTTCTAGGTTTTATAAATTTTTTCAAGCAAAAAATAATACGTAATCGGTCGCGTGGGGTGTTAACAAGCCCACGCGCGAACAAAAATCTGCTCTACTCAGGCGTCGTGCGAAAACTCAGCCGCGCATATATTGCAAAGTGCGTACTTGTTATTTAGGCAGCTACTGAGACACATAAACCTGTAATTTAAATAATTAAAATTTTATGTCGGTTTTTCTAAGCTCCGGGCCTTTAAAGACCCCACGCGACCGACGATGTAAGAAAAATGGGCGCTACCGACGTAGGGTTAATTAGTAATTTAATATACAAATAAATATACATGTTCGTATGTTATAGCAAAACCTTGTTTTTATTCTGTTAATTGTAGTTTTAATTTTTTTTGTAATAAAGTTACTATTGTTTAAAACGTGTTTATATTATTATATATATTAAAAAAAGATGGGGAGGCGCCAAGAAAAAAATTTTTTGGGGGAGGCGCGGTAGCATAAAGGTTGGAAACCGCTGTTGTAGATTGAAAAGGATTATTTTATAATCGAAAATTTTAATTTAATAAATGTTAAACTGTGTGGATCGAGTATTAATTGTATCAATTTAAATTAATTAAACATTCGAAATTCAAATATTTATTCTTATTCACAATATTCAAAAGAGAATTATTTTACGCCAACAATATCGTGAGCAAGAAAACATCATTCTACAATCATTCTATTAATTTAAATTGCATAACTATATCATAATTATACTTACATTTAAATTTTAAAACAATTTAAAACAATTATTATTTACATACGATACTTATGAAATTCTAAATTAATTAGTTAACTAAGTTAAGCTTTATTTAACTTTTTCCTTACAATAAATATATTGCATCAAAGACTTATATGAGGGTTCCTATTAGTTATCCGGAATAATAAACACAAACAAATATTTATCATTTTATTGTTTTTCAAAATATTCTCCGCGATGATCAATAACATTTACTTGTTTAACATTCGATTTATGCTGCTACTAAGAACCCATCATTTTCTAACAATTAATAATAATAATTCGTAATGGTGCAAAAATTTTTTACGGATGTCTAACATTTGAATAAATATAAACATTACAAGCTTTGTGATACCCAGTGCAAATCCCAATAGTGGACTAGTTTCGAGCTTTTGGATCTCATCAGTACTATGCAGGAGACGCGAAGGTTTCTCTTCGCGCCAGGTAAGTATACAATATTGCTGATTAAACTCCATTGCATACTTTCCCTGGTACACTGGAAATCACATCACTTGCAAATTAGCAAATTCACAGAAAAAATATCTGCAAACTTGTAAACATGGCGTATGAAAAATCATATTCACCTCTGGAAACCAAAATAGTCTATACACAGAAACTGTTTACAAGTGCATCCAAAAGCTCGAAACTAGTCTACTTTTGGGATTTGCACTGGGTATCACAAAGCTTGTAATGTTTATAATAATAATAATAATAATAATAATAATAATAATAATAATAATAATAATAATAATATTTACGATTACTCAGTTGACATTTCAAAGTTCTGGCATTTATTTGTCCAATCATTGATTTTTAGATGTTTAAATTGAGTTAAAAATATTTTAATTGGTTTAAAGTAAAACAAACATAAATTTTTTGCAGTAATTTATCAAATTTCTAATAATAGATCTTTCAAATCTAGAATGTTTAGATTTTTATTAAATACTTAGAGAAATAAATTTTCAATATATTTTCTAAAAATTTTAAATATAGAAACTAAATTGAAAGCAAATGAAGCAATTATTATTTTATTCTAAAAGGAAATTGTT
This sequence comes from Schmidtea polychroa, assembly GCA_959609185.1. Taxonomy (NCBI): domain Eukaryota; kingdom Metazoa; phylum Platyhelminthes; order Tricladida; family Dugesiidae; genus Schmidtea; species Schmidtea polychroa. The sequence goes on along the minus strand of CAUHTR010007455.1, from coordinate 1,126 downwards.
TACAGATTCAATTTCTAACAATTAGAACTATATAACAATCCCAACGTTTGTCTTCCTAACCAGATATACTAATATATTTTTCAATATTATTTTCAGGCATCCGGACCAAAATAAATAAATAACCCAAATAATTAAAATTTAGACTTGTCATTTGCAGTCTTTGGGATTATTAAAAAAGACATTCTCACATAGACAAAGGCATTAAAATTCCTCCATAAATTTTTGCTTTAGGTATGCAAGGCTGTTTAATCTTTAAGCTTGAATAAATAAGTTAGACTATAACTTATTTTTGCATCCTGTGTTAAATTTGACAGTGGGTCTAATTTTGTAAATTTTTGAAAATAAAAATACAAAATTGCATAAAAATCCCGATAAATTTAATTTCTATGAATGTTCTAAATGTGTAGCACCCAATAAGACCTCTTGATTTAAAATATAGATATATAGTTTTTCGGTATGAATAAGATCTTTTTTGTTCGGTGCAACCCTCACATCTGGTAATGGACAATTGGTAGATAAATACAAATAAATAATCTTTGTAAAAATCAGTTATATCAATACATTTTTTAACATTTTCTATCGATTGTCAATTTTTTATAAAATAAACTGGACAAGTGATGAAGTGATTAATTTACCACCATCACAACCGTAATCGGAATATTTAATTTAATTAATTAAATTATTTTCTAAAGCTGGTATGAGAAACACCGATGATTATTAAACAAAATTTCAAATACTAATAACTTCACAAATGCTAATTAAAACTGACAAAATTAATTTATAACAACACAAAATTAAATTGAAAACAGATAATGAAATTATTTTCAATGAAATAAGTGCATTAATTATGATGATTTGGAAATTTTGCACAAATCATTTTGAATTAATTCATTTATTCCACATTCACATTGCTAGTGGAAATATTTTCTGGCATTGGCATCGGTATTAGAATTTTTAGAATTAAATTAATTTTTATTTGATATATCGAATTTCATCAGTTAATTACAACCCCAGCACTGCAATAAAGATTGGGATTTTTTTAAAAAAATTCTTTTACTAAAAAAACATTTATATCAACTTGGAATTGAGAGGTTAATTTAATAATTAAATAATAATTAAATAATTT
>CAUHTR010007454.1:114458-143582 GCA_959609185.1 Schmidtea polychroa | reverse complement strand
GTTATTATCAATATTCCTTCATGGACAAAATGGGCGCCAAAGAGATAAAGCTTGAGTCATAATATAACCCATTTTGTATTTACCTAGCAACGGGTCTAGCAATTGTGATGATAATTTATAACCCAATATAGGATCGCTCAACCCTGTCAATAATCAACCAATCACCTCACCGCTTGCCTCCGCCCCACTGCTGCGCCCATGAAATTTATTGATTTATTCAACTATGATTCGATTAATCATTATTTTATGCAGCCCTCCCTCGTGTCAATGCGCATTGCATATCCGCGAGAGGGAGACGGGAGACACACAAATCAATACAATAAATCAATCAATATATAATTCTTAAGCCTGCCGAGAGAAATGAAATGAATCATCACCGCCGTTACCAATGGCAACAGCATAGCAACAACAGCAACAACAATAGCAACAACAAGACAAAACTACATATTATTATCATATCACTCCCCTCCCCCCCTCCCCTCATATCACGATATCCAATCCAATCAGATCTGTTGTCACGTGTCAATTATCGGTGGCAACCGTTCCCCAGCGCTGAGGATTGGCCGGGGCATGATCTCATCAGGGGCGCCAGTGTTACCCACATTGCTATTGGTATTCGTATTCATTAACCGGCCGGTCTCCATGCCGACAATTTTGTCCCTCAGCTGCCCAATGAGCGCCCGCTGCATCTCCATTACTCTCCCTGCTTCCTCCAGTTCCTTCTCCACCAGCGGCTGCGGCTTATTGGCTGTCACTGTAGCAACCAGTTGCCTAGCAGCCTCGCCCTGCTTGCGGTGCAGCCCCAAGGCGGCCTCCAGGTCGTGATTGTATGTCCTGCTGTTCTTCAGCTCCTTCCGCAAATCGTTTATTTCCTTGATAAGCGACACGTTCTCCTAGAATCCACAGATCACATCAATAAATCACCACAATCAGAACCTGCATAATCCTGACATAATCCGCTCGATGAATTTCTGAATCTTTCGATAATTTCTTTCTCAAGGATGCGACGGAACGTTCCAGATGTTCCCGTTGTCGCGTGAACTCCTTCTGGATGTCCGCATCGACGGATGCCTCGCTGGTCTGTGTCAATGGATTATTATTAGTATTATTATTATTAATTATCGATTATTGAATATTTCAGGGTGCCCATCCGATATGTCCCATGATCCCACAATGGATTAATTACACACACACACACACACGCCAATGCCAATGCCATTCATCAGCATCATTCCTCCTCATCCTCACCGGCACACAAAGCTCTCACTGCTCATCCCAACATTTCATATTTGCCATTCTCTCTATTTATATCATATATAATTTCTATACACCAATAATTGACAGTGATTGACAAATCATTAATTGCGCCAGCCAATTGTGATTTGTTGCAAGAAATTAATTAATTAATATTTATTAATTATTTATTTGTTAATATTTATTTATTAATTAATCATTTATTAATTATTTATTAACTATTTACTAATTATTTATTAATCATTTATTAATTATTTATTTATTATTTACTAATTATTTATTAATCATTTACTAATTATTTATTAATTCATTACTTATTATTTATTTATTATTTACTAATTATTTATTAATTATTTACTAATTATTTATAATTCATATTCCATTACTAATATTATTAATATTACTATTATTATTTATTTACTAATTATTTATTAATTATTTACTATATTATTATATTTATAATTATTATTAATTATTACTAATTATTTATTATTAATTCTTATTAATCATTAATTATTTATTTATTATTTACTAATTATTTATTAATTATTTACTAATTATTTATTAATCATTTATTTATTATTTATTTGTTAATATTTATTTATTAATTATTTACTAATTATTTATTAATTTATTATTTATTTATTATTTTTCTTTTTATCAAATGATAAACTGAACTTAAAAACACCAAACAAAAACAATATAAATCATGAAATACCTGCTTTTGTATTCCACTCTATCCGTGATAATAATGATAATAATAATTACAATAATGATAATAATATCAATAATAATAATATGAATCAATAATAATATTAATCAATAATAATAATAGTAATCAATGATAATAATAATAATCAAAAATAAAAATATTAATCAATAATAATAATATTAATCAATAATAATATCAATCAATAATAATGATAGTAATCAATGATAAAAATATTAATCAATAATATTAATCAATGATAAAAATATTAATCAATAATAATATCAATCAATAATATTAATCAATAATAATATGAATCAATAATAATGATAGTAATCAATGATAAAAATATTAATCAATAATAATATTAATCAATAATAATGATAGTAATCAATGATAAAAATAATAATCAATAAAAATATTAATCAATAATAATATCAATCAATAATAATAATATTAATCAATAATATCAATCAATAATAATAATATCAATCAATAATGATATCAATCGATAATAATAATATCAATAATAATAATATTAATCAATAATATCAAGTATTTACCACGTCCTCCTGGATATGCTTCTTGTATAATGCTACAATGCTCTCCTTAAGACCTTTAGGATCTTGAATGTAACTGACACAATTATATAAATCGGTCTTGAATCGTCGCACTTGGGCCTCTACATCTCTTGTTGCTTGTCGTTCCGTTTTCAGTTCCTTCTCGGTCGACTTTAATTTCTGCTTGAGCTCGTCAATGTTGAGTGTTAGTTGGTTATTCTGCTTGTGAAACCGCTCCAATTCCGACTCCATCTGAATGGGAATATTCAATAACTCGTGTTCCCTTCACCGACCGATTGTAACTTACCTCTTGTATTTGCTCTTTCGCCGATTGGATTTCTGATTCCCGAGGCTCAATTTGTTTTTTCAACTCCTTGATTTTGTAATCGAGCACAAATTTGAATTTGTCCAGCTCCTGATTCTTTTTTTTCAAGTCGTAGATGCGTTTCTCCTGGAGAGGTCAATCAAGGATCCCAGTACAATCAATTAATATATATCGACATTACCTTATCCTGGATTGTCTCATCTCTCTCCTGGATTTCTTTCTTTAACCCGATTTTATCTTTCTCTAAATTTCGAATAACATTTTCCAATTTCTGTGTCTCCGTCTGGAACTTCTTAATCTCCTCCTTTTGGTCATCAATCTCTTTCTGGAGGCTTGCAAATTTCTTCTTCATGATTCCCGTTTCTCCCTTCAACCGAGCATTGCTTTCCCTTTCCTCACGGAGCCGGCGTTCATATTTGATCTTGGTATCAAGGATTTCTCTGTCTGCATCCTCCTCGATCAATCTCTTCGTTTCCTCATATTCCATCGTTTGATCGCGCATATCTTTGTTCAGGTTTTCCAGAATCGTTGACTTTTCTGCTTGTTTCGTTTCGTAATATTCCGTCAGCTCTTCCAGTGCTTGCTCCTTCTGAGATTCGAGTTCCTGGAGCTGTCGCTCATAATCCTCTTGCATTCTCTGGGATTTCGCTTGCAATTCTTGATATTTCTCATATTCCAGCATCAATTTCTGATTGTTTGCTGACTCGATATCTTGCAATTCCTTGCTGTGCTTCTCCATCATCTCATGCAATCGCTCCTCATGTTTTGCCTCTTCTTTGTCCTTCTCTGTCTTCAGCACTTGGTTTTTCGTTTTCAATGATTCCATTTCCTGAATGAACTTCTCCGTAAGTTCCTTGATCTTTTCATTGTAATTCATGTCCTTTAATCGCAGCTGATATTCATTTTCCATTTTCAATTCATCAACTCTTGTGCGCAACTCGGCCATTGTCGCATTCTAGGCAACCAACGGCATGTTAACAACTAATCAATACCAATTTCTCATTAACCTTTTCCTCCAAATCAGACTTTGTTATTAGGATCTCCTCCGCCCAGCCAATATCTTTGTCGCGTTTTACGGACCTTCCTTCCTTGTCCTGAACCCTCCAAATCATAACAACGCAGTCATCGGATATTGTTACTAAATGATCATCATTAGGAGTGATCTTCATCTGGAAATAAACATTTCTATATTTATTGTTGTTATTATTACTATTATTACTATTATTATTATTATTTGTAGGGAAAATGTTATGTTATCGTTATTTATGTACGTATATCATTTGTATTGCTTATAGATCTATCCAATGTTATTGCGAGATTGTGAGGAAGTAATGCTATATAATGCTATATTATCCTATATAATCATATATAATACACTATTTTGCTATACTATATAATGCTATATAATGCTATATAATGCTATATAATGCTATATAATGCTATATAATACTATATAATGCTATATAATACTATATAATCCTAAATAATCCTATATAATCATGTATAATAATACACTTTTTGCTATATATGCAATATAGGAAAGGTGAGAGCCATTCTAATGCCAATACCATGTCAAGAAGTGAGTGCACGTCATACATACAATGCTAAATGATGCATTAAAGCCTAAAAGTCGGAAACCTGTAAACCAAAGAATTGACTTTGATAACAGATGATAAGGAAACAATTTGGTAAAAGAATGCGGAAGAAATTAAAGATATTATCGAAAATAAAGATCATAGGAAAACAGGTAAATTTATAGTTCAAAATGGAATAGAATAAACAAAAACCAATAAAGTATGGATACCTGAAGTAAAAAGAGAAGATTTTATTCAAAATTATCACAAAACATTATGCCACGTTTGGGTTGAAAAGTTGAAAACTATATTCAAAATAACTGCAATGAAAGATATGAACAAAACAATAAAAAAGTAGTATAAAGTGATAAAATCTAATAAAATTAAAGAAACAATCAAAAATCCTCATGTAGAATTATCTGAATCAATATTTGTTGATTTCTGTGGACCATTAGAAACTAATAGTTAATACTAGCTATTATTGATCAGCATAGCAAATATGTATCATAGAATGCAGTGAATGCCAGGCATGAAAAACTACTGATAGGGGTAAAAGTTTTGAAAGCGTCATGTTGATGAAACTTTGTAAATGGCATAAATGTCAACTGGGATTTTCAGGCCTTAATCATCACTCAGTTAAGGGACAAATAAAAAAGCAATTCCGTACGATTATGGATGCAATTAATATTACACTTAAAGATAAATTTCATAGAAATTGGGTTGAAATGCTTCCAACAGTTGAATTTAGGCTCAACTCAAGATTCCAAGAATAAATTAATAAATTTCCTGTGCAAATTGCTTTTGGTAAAGATATAAATCACGAATGTTTGGATCCATAAAATCAAGTTTATTCAAAAGAGAAAAAAATTGACATTTTGAAAACAGTGATATTATGTTAGTTAGAAAAGATTCAGGCAATAAATAAGACGATCGATATGAAGGCTCAGGAGTAATAACCGATAAAATGCATGAAAGGAGTTATGAAATAAGAATGCCAAATGGTAAAATACTAACAAGAAATGTAGAATGGCTCAAACATGTTAAAGGAAGGTGAATGTAAGGAATGAGTCAAATAAGGCATATTAATTAACTTAATTGATTAACTATTCCAAATATTGTGTATTAATTAATTTAGAATTTCATAAGTATGGCATGTAAATAATAATTGTAAATATTATATTAACAATCTAAATGTAAATATAATTATAATATAATTATAATATAATTTGGATGATTGATGATTGTAGAATGATGTTTTCTTGCTCGAGATATTGTTGGCGTAATATTTCTATTTGCTAATTCATTGGATACAATCAACACTCGGCCCGCGCAGCCTAACTGTAACAATCAATAACAATATAGTATTCAATAATCAATATTAATCAATAATGACAGCAATCGATATTATCAATAATCGATAATCAACAGAAATCACATCACCTTGGTTATCTGGGCAGAATGACCCAAATATTCCTGCCATTCCCCCGGCTTGGTCAGCGGAAACTTGAAAGACCGTATTGAGCCGTTACTTGTGCCACAGAACAGCATGCGGCCAGAATTGGACAGCGTCACCGTGGTCAATTGCACATCGATACTTTCCACCTCCCTCAGAACTTGAGAGTCGGAAATTTCCTTCAGCGTTTTGTCAGTGCCGACTGCGTAGGTGTTCTTGCCATCCTGTGTAACGCTGATGCCGGTGTAACTGCACGATTTGAGCACGCTCTCCCCGCATCGCTTCCCTGTTCATTGGCAATCAATAATCATCGATAATTCGGCTGAGCAAACCCGTATTTGTGTCCCACTCATACACCGCTCCGTCCATCCCACACGAAATCAGCTTCTTGTCGTCGGTCGTCCAGACAACGTTGCGGATTTTCCCGTTGTGGCCTTTCAAGCTCATGATAACCTCAAAGTTAGTGGTGGAGTAGATTTGTATGAGGTTGCTGTGTACCGCTGCAAAGTAGTGGCCACCGTAGCTGAAGGCGCACTGGAAATACAATCAATCAATCAGCCAACATATCAATAAAACAGCTAATCAATCAGTCAATATATCAATAAATCAGTCAATATATCAATCGATCAGTCAATATATGAATATATCAATCAATCAGCCAATATACGAATATATCAATCAATCAGCCGACATATCAATAAATCAGCTAATCAATCAGCCAATATATCAATAAATCAGTCAATATATCAATCGATCAGTCAATATATGAATATATCAATCAATCAGTCAATATATGAATATATCAATCAATCAGCCGACATATCAATAAATCAGCTAATCAATCAGTCAATATATCAATCGATCAGTCAATATATGAATATATCAATCAATCAGTCAATATATGAATATATCAATCAATCAGCCGACATATCAATAAATCAGCTAATCAATCAGTCAATATATCAATCGATCAGTCAATATATGAATATATCAATCAATCAGCCGACATATCAATAAATCAGCTAATCAATCAGCCATAAATCAGCCAATATATGAATATATCAATCAATCAGCCAATATATGAATATATCAATAAATCAGTCAATATATCAGTCGATCAATCATCCAATCAATATATCAATCAATCAGCCAATATATGAATATATCAATCAATCAGCCAATAAATCAGCCAATAAATTAGCCAATATATCAATCAATCAGCCAATAAATCAGCCAATCCGCCGCTTACCTCCTTGCAACCACGGATCGAGAACTCCTTGAAGGTGCGTATATCATCAATGAGAATGTTCATGAGCCTCAACTTGTCACTGAACCCCACAAGGATATAAAGCCCAGAAGGGTGCAGGGCGATGCTATATGCCTCCTCAGCAAACTCCTTGTATAACTCCAGCTGGCTGTAACAATCACAGCGTATCATCAGATGGACAATAGTTACTCATATTAATACAAACTTGGTTTCATAATTCCAGATCCGTACAGATCTGTCAACGGCGCAAGTGGCGATTATCGGCTTCCTGCGGCACAGATCGAGCCCCAGGATTTGAGAGTAATGAAAGGAATACGACAGCAATTCAAAATTCGAATGGTCGCCCATTTTGGTGATCTCAGAGGACGAGAGGGTGAAGGAATACAATTGGTGGATATCAGTGCATGCAACTATTGTTTCCTCTGACGGGCTGATGCACATATCATTGATTATCTGTGCTTGCGATTTACCCGGGTCCGCGCTGTTGGAATCCACTGGGATCAGAATTTCACGCACCTTTTTATAATATTCCTTGTCATCCGTCTTCTCGAACCAATGGACCTTTCCTAACCCGCACGCCACTGCAAATCCTTTGCTACTCGATACAATTGTTGTTACTTGGACATTGTTGAACACGCTTTGGTTGTTTTCTGGTCTGCAATTCGGTACTTTATCACATTTACAATTTCGCTTCATTTATTATTTATCAATTCTTCCATTTATTATTTATCATTTTTCAATTTTTTTATTTTATTTTTTTATTTTTAATTACAAAAATATTTAATTTTATGTTTTTTAATTTTTTGACTATCAATTTTTTATTTTTTTATTTTTAATAATAATATTTAATTATCAATGATTTTTTAATTTTTAATTTAATTTTTTTTATTTATTAATGTTTTTTATTTAAATAATATTTAATTATTTAATCCTTAAAATTTTAAATTTTTAATTAAAAATGTTTTAATTAATGCTTTTTAATTTTATTATTAAATTAAAAAATATTTTTAATTATGAATTTTTTGATTTTAAAATTTGTAATTATTAATGTTTTTTATTTAAATAATATTTAATTATTTAATCCTTAAAATTTTTAAATTTTTAATTAAAAATGTTTTAATTAATGCTTTTTAATTTTATTATTAAATTAAAAAATATTTTTAATTATGAATTTTTTGATTTTAAAATTTGTAATTATTAATGTTTTTTATTTAAATAATATTTAATTATTTAATCCTTAAAATTTTAAAATTATTATGATTTTTTAATTTTTAATTAAAAATGTTTAATTTTTTAATTTAAAAAATATTTTATATAATGCTTTTTAATTTTATTATTAAATTAAAAAATATTTTTAATTATAAATTTTTGATCTTAAAATTTGTAATTATTATTATTTTTTGATTATCAATTTTAAGATTTTTAATTATTAATGTTTTTTTTATTTTATAATTTAAAAAATATTTAATATTATGTTTTTAATTTTTAAAATTTTTAAATTTTTAATTGTTAATTTTTTGATTTTAAAATTTGTAATTATTATTGCTTTAATTTTTTAATTAAATAAATATTTAATTTTATGTTTTTTAATTTTTTTTATTTACTTAATTTTTAAAATTTTTTAATTATAATTATTTTGATTTTTTAATTGCAAAACTAATTTAATATAATGTTTGTATAATTATAATTGTAAGGGGTGAAAATGCATCCCAACTGACTTTTGTAACTCCTCCAGAATCAGAGAAGCCGCGAGATTGAACTCAGTCCTAATCTCGCCGTTCTCCACGAGAATCAATTTGCCCGTGTCCGTTCCCAGGATCACACGCTCATCCGATACCCACGTGTGGCAAAGGAAGTTTTGCGATTCCACCTTCAGAATACCAAAATTTTTCAGGATTGTTTTCCGAGTAGCGGAACATCTTGAAGAAATTGTTGCCGATTGCACAGATCTGAGTGCTGTCTTGAGGATTGAATGAGATCTGAAACATTTGCCGAATGTTAGAACAATGAATTCATTCATTGGCCAATGATTATCCACCTCAATTGGGGTGGGAGTGGAGGGGGCGGGGGGCATAGGGGGGATGGGGACTGAGAAACACCATAATTAACCGATCTGTCATAAATCCAGATCTCAGTGAAGCTTTACTAATCCATCGGCAATGGTGATTGGTACGAGACTGATACAGTGGGTGAATAGCCATCCTTTCCCCTTCCAGTGAATATGAATTGCACACTTTGCTTGCTTGGTATTGGTCAATAATAATTAGCCAATAATAAAAGGAAATGCTACCCCCCACGCCTCCCCATATGAACCAATCGATTGCCGTGCTATCATTCAATGGAGCCCTCCTCCCATGCATTAATTACTATCTCAATAATCAAATATAATCCCATAATCAATATCAATCCGACTGCCCCCGCACGAGGAGCACCAATAAATCCTACCGAACATTGTATTACATACTCACTTGATTGACAGAAAAGTTGGAGGCTGGTGAAGTCAGTCTTGTTGATGCTAACTGCTTACTTTTCTCCCAAGCCCAATAAATCAGCAGCCAATCTGGTCCTGATGTTTGTCCAGCCAAATATTTGGAATCGGGCGAGAATGAAATGCTTGTGAATTCGTTGGCTAGAATTTCAGGAGCTGATAAAGTTTTTTTCTTTCTCATTGAATTCAGGTCATAAATAATAATCACAGGCTTATCTTCGGAAGTCGTTTCTGCCAGTGCGACATATCTTCGATTTGGACTGATTGCCATTGCAGTCATTTTGTGAGATTTTTCCAATCCAGATATAAACTTCTGTGATCTTTGGTCGATATTGTACATGACCAAGTTAGAACCACATGGATAAACAAGAGTTTGTTCATTTTGATAAGCAATCGCTCCGTTAACACCGACTCTAAATCCAAAAACATGCTTCAGGTGAGCAGCTGCAATCGCCATTATTTCAACTAAAATTATTATCGATATTTAGAATTCAAAATCACTTTAGCAATTCTCACATAAAATTACAATAAAATTGAATTACTTATTAAGCGTTGCCAAGGTCGAGAAAACTTAAACAACAGCAATTTAAATTTTGATTTTTAATTAGTTTTTAAATTAATCAATAATTCAATTTTTATTAAAATTTTTTTATTTCAATAATTTATGAACATTATTATGACACAAATATTCCAAATAAATTTAAGTTTCAAAATATAATCATGATAAAAATATTTTTTTAATTTGAATATTTATTCCTGGTGGGTTACGTGTCTTATCCTACTTTTCCTACTTAATCCTTATCCAAATTTCCCTCGCAACCGCGCATAACTGTTTTATACGACCACTTATCCAAGGACTTGTATAAAAAGACGATTTTCGTTTTAGTATCATTATATTTATTATTATGATCAGCTTCTACTTAGAAGCCTGGAGTACCAGGGACCAATAGTCAAACTAGGAATCCGACGAAGAATTTTTATTTTACCGTAATCACCATAAACTTAGAAGTCTGGGGTACATAAAACCATCAGTTTATTTATAAACCTTGGGTGCGTGAAGCCGTCTATTAACTTACAAGTCTGGGTGTTATATATTTTTGCTAGCAATGGTTCAGTACACAACCCGAGTATCGAATTTAGAGTTAAGTGACAATGAGGCTTGAATCAATCAAGGTCTCTTGTTAATTGAGAGATAATTAAGAGATAAAGACACACGGCTCAATCAATTAATAAACCGGACGTGAGATTTAGGGACATAAATAAATTTAACCAAAGACCCAAATCTGGAAATTATTTTGTATAATTAAGGTTGAAATATACCATGTTTTTGTATAAAGGACCAAATGCCAAGCATCTAAGAGTTGTAAATATTTATTTTTGTTTTTGACGATTAACCAAACGTGAGATTTAAAGGACTTAAATAAACAGTCGTTTGAAGACTTTGATCAGCCATTTTCTTCTTAGGGTTGAGTTATACCACAATAAACAGCCAAAAGGTGAAGGATATAAATTTTTTTATCTTCTCTTCTTAAAGTGGAAATGTACCAAATAATTAACCAAATTTGAGATTTATTGAACGTAAATCAAAAGTCATTTGAGAGTCTAGAATCTATAATTATAAATTTTACTGGAAGCAGGAAATATATAATTATTAAACAACCAAGGATTTAGAACGAGTAAAAGAAAGGTTGAAAAATAAAAATGATTAATACATACCAGTGAGAACCGAGTAAAAAGATATGATATAATTAATAAGTACCGGTTAGAGGCTGATTACAAAGACGAATAATTTTTGTCAATTGAAAATCGAGGAATAAAATAATGATAAAAATAAAATAATTGACGAGGACAAAAATATGATAAATAAGAATGGAAAAGCAAGCAATTTAATAATAAAATGCGAAGCACTATATAACCAGCTGGTATAAGATAAATGTCGACATATGATTTTTTGGGGTATAAAATTAATAAAGTTTCGGAATAGGTTTTCTTCTGTTTTATTTATCTGTTTTAAACGATAGGAAAATTAAGATGAAGTGTCGATCGAGGAACCAACACAGCACATATTTAAGTTTATTTAAATTAATTAAAAATATCAAATAAACAATAATAAAACAAAAGTAATAAAATCAGAAAATGCAAGAAGTTGCACATGTAACATAGAATAATGGCAATAAAACAACGAAAAATCATCGCGAAAAAAGACACAAAAAACAGGAAGACCCGCGAGTCTAGGCGAAAGATGGTGTATAAAAAGCGATGGATTGACCAAGCAGGATGCAAAGAAAAGAAAATAATTAAAAAATAAAACATTGAATTAAAACAGCTAATCTGAACAAATTTGAATTTAGACATTAAAATAAAAACTTTTCAAAATAAAAAATATACATCCTAGCTTGATCCTGATTCTCCAGACTAACAGCAAAAACGGAGCAATTAAAACCGAGAAACATTTATCAGATAACGAAAGTAGTGACAGAGTCAATAATCTCAGACGTAGAAACAATTGATATAAATAACGAATAGAAGATGACATCGCCGAACGAGAAGGGAATCAACACAGAAACAATAACTGAGAAACAATACGAAGTAAAAAGGAATATTGGGAATTTCATAGAAAAATTTCGAGACGAATCATTCGAATGAAATAAAAACAAATTACAGACAATCATAAAAGAATTCGACAATATGCCATTGGTCAGACGAATCAATCAGAGAAAGAATACAACTATATTTAAAGAGGAATGCTCAAGACGTAAATTTGGATATAAAAGCAAATGCTAACTTGGGGAGAGATCAAAATACATTTGGAAGAGAAAAGATAGCAATTCAAAAGATGTTAGAATTTTTACATCGAGAACAAAAGACCAACGAGTCAAATGCACGATAAGACTGGCGAGGGAAACATTTTACAAAGATGAAGCACCTAAAGATAAAATAGTGGCAATATTAATGGATGACACAAAAAGATATGGTATTCGCATGCATTTGAGATGTCAAGCCCACAAAGCACTCACAATCGCTAACCGACGCAAAATACAAATACACCAATGATGTGACATATGCCAAAGGACTGGACAAAGAGTCAATGAAGACACACCCAACCACACCCTACCCACCCACCTCACCATATACTACCCTACCTCACCTACCCATCCCACCTCACCATATCTTACCTTACCCCACTCTACCTCACCCACCACATTTTACCCTACCCACCTCACCATATCCTACCCTGCCTCACCTACCCCATCCTACCTCACCCCATCCTACCCTACCCTACCTTACCTACCCTATCCCACCTCACCTACCCCATCCCACTTCACCCCATCCTACCCTACCCTACCTTACCTACCCCATCCTACCTCACCTATCTCACCCCATCCTGCCCTACCTCACCTACCCCATCCCACCTCACCATATCCTGCCCTACCTCACCTACCCCATCCCACCTCACCATATCCTGCCCTACCTCACCTATCCCACCCCATCCTACCCTACCTCACCTACCCCATCCCACCTCACCATATCTTACCTTACCCCACTCTACCTCACCCACCACATTTTACCCTACCCACCTCACCATATCTTGCCCTATCTCACCTACCCCATCCCACCTCACCATACCCTACCTCACCTACCCCATCCCACCTCACCATACCCTACCTCACCTATCCACCCCATCCTGCCCTACCTCACCTACCCCATCCCACCTCACCATATCCTGCCCTACCTCACCTACCCATCCCACCTCACCATATCCTGCCCTACCTCACCTACCCATCCCACCTCACCATATCCTGCCCTACCCCACCTACCCATCCCACCTCACCATATCTTGCCCTATCTCACCTACCCCATCCCACCTCACCATACCCTACCTCACCTACCCCATCCCACCTCACCATACCCTACCTCACCTATCCCACCCCATCCTGCCCTACCTCACCTACCCCATCCCACCTCACCATATCCTGCCCTACCTCACCTACCCCATCCCACCTCACCATATCCTGCCCTACCCCACCTACCCATCCCACCTCACCATATCTTGCCCTATCTCACCTACCCCATCCCACCTCACCATACCCTACCTCACCTACCCCATCCCACCTCACCATACCCTACCTCACCTATCCCACCCCATCCTGCCCTACCTCACCTACCCCATCCCACCTCACCATATCCTGCCCTACCTCACCTACCCCATCCCACCTCACTATATTCTGCCCTACCCCACCTCACCTATCCCACCCCATCCTGCCCTACCTCACCTACCCCATCCCACCTCACCCCATCCTGACCTACCTCACCTACCCCATCCCACCTCATCACATTATACCTCACTCACCCTACCACATTACAAACCAAACACATGATAAATATATAAATTCAACTGATCAAGAAGTCAATAATCATCATCATAATAATATTCCAATAAAATGTATCAAATGAGAAATTCATAAATGTATTCCTCAACTGACAACCAAATCTAAAGCATAATAATCATGATAGGAACCGAATCAAATAATATTACTTTGGAACAGTCTAATATATGGAGCGCACTGACCTCGCCTGACACGGGGATCTGCATCTTTCTCAGTAGCCTGCAACCTGCTTTAAACTGAAGGCAAATATAAATGATGGAGGAGAAATATTCAAACCGTCAATTTGTAAACTGTCAGCTGATTGTTGCAATCCAAGATGGCAATCGCATTATTACTTCGACTGACTAATTTGATATTAGATTCCAATAGAATTTCATGAGACTCATCACTCTGTAACAATGTAACTTATTAATCACACAGATTTCCATCATTGATATATATATATTTATATAATGAGGATTACAATTATATTTATACCATGTAATTCATACGTTCTTCCTATGTTGGGGTTTTCATTGTCATCATAAGCATTTTTCATAATTTTATTAAAATATACTTGCTAATTCATAATTTTAAATGAGAATAGAATAAAATGTTCCTTGTGGACAACAGCATAATTATTTGATTTCCATTTCTTGTATTTGTTGAATAAAATTGAAAGTAAAAATGAGGCAACTGTACATAATTGTGTTGTAAAGAAATGTTAATTCAAAATTACCGAAGAATATGCAATAAAAATGCTCGAAGACAATCCAATAGAATTGCTCGAAGGCAATCCAATAGAATTGCTCGAAGGCAATCCAATAGAATTGCTCGAAGGCAATCCAATAGAAATGCTCGAAGGCAATCCAATAGAAATGCTCGATAAAATGGCGCTGACATTTTGATCATCATTTATATAAATTCAGTTGTACCATCTTATGAATGGGGTAATAAACGTATTTTTTATTTAAGAATTATTATTTATAATAAATTTAATTATTAATTTAGCAATAGAAAGTATCTTGGCAACTTGGTGGACATTTTGTATCATTTATTGCATTAAATAAAGAAATTGAATATTTTAATCGATATAATCATTTATGATTTGAATCAAAATTAGACATACTAATGCATCAGTTAATGTAAAGGAGCGATCAAATATACAGATGGCCTGTTTACGAATACCCGGATAAATGTCGTGACATCCCTTCTCAATCAGTCTAAATTGAGCCGTGCAACTTTTGTATGTCACTTTTCCATCCTATGCAGAAATAATTACTAAATCAATTTCTCAAATTATATCTCACATTACTCAACAAAAACGTGCTTTTTTCATAATTGAATAAAACTCCTTTCAGCAAAGTGTGTGTTCGAAGGATCATTTTCGTTCTTTTTGATATGAAATTATATTCCCAAATTTCTCCATTTTCAGTCGGGATAATTATCACATCTTTATACGTTATGAGAACAGGCCTGAAGAGTCCCCTGAATTCGATAGTACTTAACAGCTTATTCTAAGATGATCATATTATTATCAATAATGAAACCCTCATCAAAATCAAAACCTTTGAATCATCAAATATTATCATTCTATTACTAGTGAACGCGTAAACATAACGGTCGTGACTGATAACATCAATGATATCTTCCGTCGTATTGAGCTTTAGAACTCTGAATTCCTCTGTATTCTGTACACGGAGATTACCTAATTAATCGTAGCTCATTACAATACAACAAACACTATTATTTTTCTGTCCAGAGGAATCCACTAGTCCCACAAATATAGAGCATCCGTTGATAATATCGAATCGAAATAACTCTAGTTCCAAGAGATACAAAGAACATCCGAAGTTTCATTTTTCTAAACGTGATTGAATTAGTGACCAAAATTCAATACATCTGCATTACTCTGATTCGACGCTATCCTCGTGTAGAGAATTATCCATTTCAAAACAAACTGAAGATTCTATACAAGTTTCAGCCTCGGAAAGGGATTCCTCTAATTTACAATTTATCGAATTGTTATTTACATCAGACGGATTCTTTTCAAAGTCAATTCTACTCTAAGGTAAAAGATAATCTCACGAAAACAAGAATAATACGATAATTCTTCTTCTAACGAACTCAAATCGGAATTCCTAGTTTTATCCCAGGGGAAATCTTTGATTAAAATTATTAAATAAAATATTGAAAATTTAAATTTTACTGCTTAACAAGTCAATTTTCTTGGATTTCCATTTCTGTTTTTGATCTATAAGCTAAATGAGAGTTAATTCCAATTCATATTTTAATCATTTTACTTTAATTAACATTTCAATCTGTCGCTCGTACAACGCATGAAACATATCGATGGAATCTTTTACTTTTTCGATTTCTTCCAGCTGCATTTCCACTTTATTTTGTGCTTTCAATATTTCGCCATTAATTTCAAGTAGATTTTGGTCGAATGAATCCAAAATATCATCTTCACTTTCCATTTTTACTATTTAAGAATTTAAGAATTTAAATATATTTGAAATGTTTCGTACAATAATTGATAGAACTGATTTATTAAAAGCAATAATAAAATGTATTTTTTGATATTTATGAAACAAGTAAAATTGTTTTAATGTCATTTCAAATTTAAGCAATATATAAATTGTAATCCGAGGAAAAATAAATTCAATTTATAGTGATTCTAATTACACTTAAAATCCTAAATTCATATTAAATTTACTCGGTGAAAATTAAAATTTAGAACTAGATAATAAAAAGAACAACAACAAAAACAATATCCGTCATTATCAATGAGTTCTCGGTAGCCGAATGACTCGTCATTTAATTTGTGAAAGAAATGTTTATAAATTTTTATTTACAATAATTAACACAAAATAAACACAGTTCAGATTTATTCTTTTGTCTCAACGCCGATTTATTTATTTGTTTTTTTTTCATTTGATTACTTTAATACTCCAATTATCTGTTATTTTTATATTTAAAAATTTATTCAACCAAAAAAACAACTATTTATCTGATTTCTCAACTCAATTTATTTATTTTAAATCTTAGACTATTTTATCCGACTCGCCATATATCAAAGAAAACAAATTTATTATAAGCATTTTTTATTTTAATCTCATAATTTTTTATTAATCTTCAGCCGTCCATTTGCTGGATTTCATCAATGTCGATTATATTGTTGGGCTGACAACCTAAGGAGCCCGAATTATTGTACAAAATAGTTAAAAAGCAAAGAATTAGCTAAATATGGAGAGAAAATAAGGAATAAGAAAGGAAAATTAAATAATTAGAAATAAAAATAATAAATAAAACCCAATAAAAAATAAAAAGAGCCAATAAACTATAAATAAAAAAGTACCGCTAAGAATGTAAGAGTAACATAAAATATTAACAAAAATAATAGCTGTAAAAGAAAATATAACGAAAAAATTAAAATATTAACAATAAAACCAAGGAATAGAAATAATAATTAAGGAAAAATAATCAAGTATGAAAGCATGGAAAAAATATCCATCAGAATCCAATAAAAGAAAAGAAAAATAGAAATAATTAAATTATTTATTAAAAGAAATAAGAAAACCTAAGAAAAGAACAAAAAAAGGTAAAAAGAGAAAATAATACAATATTACACCATTACTGGATTCTGATTGGATAGAATCTAATATATAAGAGAATAGATAAGCTAATTCCCCCAGTTGTTAAAAATTTAATTTAGCTTAAGTAACAGAATCTATTACCGAGGACGATTAACCTATTCGGGACAATTTGACTTTTCGAGAACTTCAATACTGAACAGACTTTACCACTCGATCAACCTTGGAAAATGTAAAATTTTTTATTTCTATTTTATTCATCTTATTGTTATGGTAGTTATTATACGTAAACTTGCAATTATCACAAAATCAAAATTTATTGAAAATCTGTTTCCTCTTTTCTTTTGAATAATTTATTTGTAACAATGAAAAATTTTATTTTTATATAATTATGATACATTTTCGAGATCTGAAATTGTAGTGTCCTGAGAATTAAATTTATGAGTCAAAGAGATCGTAATTGAAGAATGCTTGTCGACTGGCCGTGACGAGATTTGGCTTGAGGAATGATGCAGATGGGTAATAAATTGAAATACTGATGCACATAAATGATTTTGGGATGGAATAGAGAGAGATAGAATCGAAGTATCGATGATTGAGAGGGAAAAATTCGATTGAGTGAGGCGAAGAAGATGTGCTAACAGTGATTGCACCAACCAATAGGGATGAGTATCTGGAGATGACGAGAAGATCCTCTTAGAATAAGATAAGATAGCCGGAACGCAACAAATTGGATAATTGGAATTTGATGATTGAGTAATAGAAAGTGTTTTATTAGTAGAAATGGCCGATTTTCAATTCGGTGGATGCAATCATAATAGAAACAGCTTTCGGGAAATTGAAATGATGAGAAGAGGTTTACCATGAGGTCGAGGTAGGAAGGTCAGGAAACCATAATAATGAATAGGAGTAAAGTAGTCAGGCTCGATCAAGCTGAATCATTTTTATCAATTTTGTATTAAATTATATTATATTTAGCTTACCTTAATTTGATAATGATTGATATGTGGTGATGAAATTAGCCGGGAGGACGTCTGGAACTGTTGATACCCCTATCGATAGGGCACAGATTGTCTTGCTGGATGATTACTCACCGGGAATTGAAAGTTGAGATTCATGATGATTAATGACTATGAGATTTTGGAATGATATGCTCAACTCTCTACTTCAGCAATGAATCCATTTGAGGAATCTGTTTAGGCGATGTGGTAGTTTCTTTTCTGAGTTTTGCAACATGCTGACAAGGAGAATTTTCTCAGATAGCATATCCTCCGCGAACATGAGTAAAAATTGGTATGAAACAGAAAAACTTGTATCCAGTTAATAGTGTATTTTCTGACTCTTGCATCTTGAAGCTTAAATTGTCAACATGCCCTTACACGTCCTAGATGGATTAACCAACTCGATTTAACCTTGACCCCATGCGTGAGAAATTAAATCGCGATTGTTACTATAAACTACTGTAAATTGACCCAAACGATAAATATCCGGTAGACTCTACATATTTAAGCGTAATCTGCGACGGACGTTGAGTGATTGAATGATCTGCGAACGTATTGTGCATATAAATATTTAGGATTTTTCAGAGAAAGGTCGAATATTGGCTCTACATTGATTAGCACCAAACAAAATATATGGACGGCATCAATTATTGCAGAGATCTAGCGAACCATACTAAGATACGATAAACATCCGCCCAGTGGATATAAATTATCTTATGCACAAAGGTCGAATTCGATCGGTCGATGAAATCTTGTTTATACTGTTCCTCTCATTTAACTGATATTATTTATTTCTTTCTTCATACTGACGGCAGTAGGTAGATTCTACATCCTGATAAATAAACTATGTGAGTTACGAATACAGATAGACGCATAAATGCCACAGTGGGTCAATTAACGGTCGAAAATTGTTTTACGAGACGAAGGGAAGATTAAATGTTACATCAACAAAGTAGAGACAATCACGCAGGAATAAACAGCACTACTAGAAATTCACCATTCCAATGCCACCCCGCTACTTACGCCGTTAAATACCATTTCCTATGGTTAAGTCAACTGCAATTGTCACATATAATTAAACTTTATTATAATAAACTGATTGTTTTTCCGATATAATTCTGCTAAGCAAAAATAATACCCTTTGATACTCTTTCCCACTGTCATTCCACCAATTTAAACTAAACTCATCTAAAAAATAAAAATCAAAACTTGACATAGTGAGGGAAGTCCAATGAGACCACCCGGTTAATTGTAAATCACGACTGCATTTTTCAAGGAGTTTATCATGGACCATTTTTATTATTTAAGCCGAATGTGAAAGCCAAATCTTCCACCGACCGGCCCGAGACCGTGTTTCTCGTGCGCCGACAAAAATGCAGCCCTGAAGAAAACCAATGAATATATAGGAACATAAAAATGACGTATCCACACGTTGGAGGGCGCTTGGTTCGCCCCAACTATGATAAAAGAGGCAAATATGAAAATCTTGAGGATCGAGCACTGTCGAGACAGCCTTCTCGAAGAGAGTCGAAGCCAACGCCTCACCATTAAGGCCCAAGCCGAAGCCCTCCATCGTATTTATTCCGAAGCGGATTTAGAACGAAGAATTCGCGAATATCCTGTCTTGGATAAAGGAAACATCTTTTCACTATATCATCGGGCTGATTTCGTGAACACTACTCCTAACTCTCGGTGTACCTCTCATGGCCCCGAAATGCCTGCTCCAACTACATCTGACTTTGTGATTACGGAAATCAGCATGTCCTCAACCTCTCTCGATAACGCTTCGAAGAATTCTACCACTCCTGTAGCAGCAACCATCAATCACCTGAAATCTAAGAGAAAGAAACGGCTAACTCGAGCCGAGAAAACCAAGAAGCGACGGGACGAAATGGCAGCGTTAGAAGCAACATTATTCGCAGTAACTACTTCAAAACCGACAGCCACAGAGTTAGCCCAAACCTCTCACACGACTCGCTCGTATCGGTCTGTTCCAGCGGGTGACTTTCTGCCAATCCAATTCCATAGATCTAGAGTCCCGTCAATATTCACATTGCATGTTGTCGACTCCTGCTTCCTCATTTGTACTAAAATCTAAATTCTTAAAGAAAACTGAAATGACCATCACTGTAATAATAGTTATAAGGTATCATTATCAAATTGATGAATATTTTAACGCACCTGACAACCTAAATTTACTGCTTTATTACCAACCTATCACATTTCTAGCGACTCCGAAAATTCCTTTGATTCCTAAAATCCCAAAGAATCATTAATTTCACAGCTATCATTTATAATATTAATCTATATGATGTATTGACAATAGGTGAAGCTTGTGAGAAAGGAGCCATGACAATAAGTGGCCATTCAGGTGATTACCAGGAGCAATGGAAAGGCAATAGGTCAATGGGCATAGCCCCATAATAAATTCAATTATAACTTACAAGGATAAGGACAAATTGACTAGGAAAGCATTACTCAGCCTTGGAAATGTGAACCAAAAGCCTTTGACTAGGAATTGGATTTGAAGTGTTGTTTAAATGTCTGGGAAAGTTTGAAACAGTCACAATTCGTTCCGCACGAGGAAATTTATAGGCCGCCCAATCAAGGAGTGCGTAACTATTGTTCCATGATTTATTCGATCAATTATTATCCACTCCTTTCTCGGGCATATCAGAATAAGCAGCCCTGCAGACAGAGGGGAGGGGGCGCGGGGGGGGGGGGTGGGGGGGGGTGTCGCAGCATTCATATATATGCGTATTACTGACAAATAATGAGTAACGCAATCTCCAATGCAATCCCAGCTCTCATCATCGCTTCATCAAGTCCAATCAAAGGCAATAATCAATAATTTATTGAATACACAGGAATATCGATATTAGCTTCACAGCAAATCACAAATCAATCATAACTCTTATCCAATACGGCTGCGGCTGCCCCGGCGGGTTCCAGTGCTACCCTTGCTGGTCCTGCTGCCGACCGATGAGGAACTGACAGAGCTGGCTGGAGATCTGCCAATGCTTCTCGTTGCGGGCGTCAGCGGCACTGAAAGGTGAGAGAATCAATAAATCAATCAATGAATCAATCAGCCAATCAATAAATCATTCAGCCAATCAATGAATCATTCAGCCAAACAATGAATCAATCAGCCAATCAATGAATAAATCAGCCAATCAATAAATCAGCCAATCAATAAATCATTCAGTCAATCAATGAATCAATCAGTCAATCAATAAATCATTCAGCCAATCAATGAATCAATCAGCCAATCAATAAATCAATCAGCCTAACAATGAATCATTCAGCCAATCAATGAATAAATCAGCCAATCAATAAATCAGCCAATCAATAAATCAATCAGCCTAACAATGAATCATTCAGCCAATCAATGAATAAATCAGCCAATCAATAAATCAGCCAATCAATAAATCAATCAGCCTAACAATGAATCATTCAGTCAATCAATGAATCAATCAGCCAATCAATGAATCATTCAGCCAATGGAGATCCCTGTGGCATAAATCGATATCAATTACCTGTTGCTCCATGTGATGCGGGAGTGCCGAATCCCATTTGAACGACATTGAGTCCTACCGGACCCCTCGATGATTGCCTGGTCGAGATCGAGGCTGCAGCACTCGATGCAATGCTTGACCGCGCTGATCCCGATGCCGATGCGGTGAACGCTGATTGGATGCCATTGAGTGATGATCGCGCCGAGCTGGCGGCATTCGAAGATCTGGTAGAAGCTGCTGGCGGTGTCCAAGTCAACAAGTTGCCCATTTCCAAGTATTGTTTAGCGTTGGCAACGATATCTGGATAATGATTCTGAATGCATCGCAGCAGCTCATTGACAGCGATTCTGTTGAATTCCTTCTTGTCCCTTGCCTGAGTGAATTATTGATTGATTGATAAAAATTTTTTGATTTATTTTATTTTGAACTAATGAGAGATGAGAGAAAATGGAAATAAAAGAGAAATTCAAAAAGCATTTGAAAATTGAAGCAATTAAATTCCAGGAAATTGATAAGGATTATTTTTAGTCGAAAATCTTTTTATTATATTGAATAAATACTTCGCAGCGAAAGGCTTATATTAAATCATTTAATTGATTAATATATAATTAAGGCTGCTACCAAGTAATCATCACTTTATACTTTTATTAATATTATTATTGATTATTATTATTATTATTATTATTATGAATCAGTAAATATATCGATGTTTTTGATATATTTACTGATTCATAGGCAAGATTTTTAATAAATACATTGTCAATTGAAATCATTGGAAATTTGAAAAAAAAAGTTCTTATAATAAATATTATTATTATTATTATTATTATTATTATTATTATTATTATTATTATTATTATTTATTATTATTATTATTATTATTATTATTATTATTATTATTTATTATTATTATTTATTATTATTATTATTATTATTATTATTATTATTATTATTATTATTATTATTATTATTATTATTATTATTATTATTATTATTATTATTATTATTATTATTATTATTATTATTATTATTATTATTGATAAGCACAACGATAACTGTAAATGTCAATGATACGATGAATACTCAGTAAAATTCCTATTATTTGATATCCTAGAATGACCATATATTAGATGTCATACTTTACCATGCAGCTGGTGGTCTGCTTGTACCTATTCTAAATTGGGACATTTTAATCTATTATAACAATCCTGATAAGTCTGGTATTTAATGTTACCCATTTAGATTGTGTCGTATAAGTATTACTCAGTGAATTATAACATTTTGATCCCGGAAATAGTCACTTTTTTCTGATCAATATTTGTACTCTCATCACAGAGCCCAATTGATGCCATACAAGGGGTGAAATAAATCATAGATGTATTCGATCGATTATCATTGACCATAGCATATATAATTCTCTGCAACACTGTCTATACTGCAATTGAATTGGTTCCGATATTTAGCTGATATTCCACATATTGATGACCAAAACATTCCAATTACCGGTAAACCTAAAACTACATGACCGATGTAACTTAATTTATCTAGACATAATGATTCCTTATCCACCATCCATGCAATTAAATCAATCACCATTTAGGAAAGCTGGTTTATGTACGATCTTATTGCCCAATTGTTAATTCATTTTTCCTTTATATATTCTACAGTCTTGCCGTATAAACAGTGACGGATCTACATATGGGTTAATAGGGCTATAGCCTGGGCCCAGATCACCAAGGGGCCTCAACCTCTCGGATATATACCTATTATATTCTATACCAAGCACGCTTATAAGAGAAAAATTCGAAACATAAAAAATTTAAAACACAAATTTACTAATATTTATTAAAAATCAATAAAAAATAATATATAATTTTCATCACTAAATCAGCTCAAGGAACGATCAGGTCATTGTTATTAACCGGTAGTGATAAGACGCAGCTGCAGCCCGCAGAAACAAATAATGACCGTATTGCAATGCAGGTTCCTGACTAATAATCTGTTATTGGAATTGTATTGTATTTAATTTCATTGAGATTGCACTCAATATATGTTCAATGAAAATGCAATAAATAATTGTGATTGTACTTTAATATCCTTCTGTGTACTTCTTAATATATATATATATATACGAGTATTTAATAAAAATGTAATATATAATAATTAACCTTTAATACTGTCTTTTATTTTTTAAAATTTTTTATAGTCAATGGCGAAGGCGTGAGTCAAAGCCAATAAAGAAAAAGAAAACATTTTTTTGAAACGTGTAGAGCACTTTGGTATTTTTAAGCCCCGGGCCCCCAAAAACCTAGATCCGTCTCCTGCGTACAAACTATTATTGAGCAGCTATTTGTTGATTCAGCTTTGAGTTTGGTGTTAGTATCGGCCTAACCTGAGACAATCTGAAAGCCCGATAAATCGCGATAACTTCCACACCTAACGACAATGCACTACATAATTATGCCTAAGATAATGCGCCAACAATAATTTCTCCATTTCTGATTTATACCTCTTCTCTGCAGCTATTGGAAAATCATTCAATAAATCATGAAATTCATTCAGCATTTCCAAATCAATTTCAACCACAATTATACATTTCCATGCCTTGCAATAATTCAATCGATCAAGTAATAAATTTATGGATTTATAATAAATAAATAAATCAATTAATAATAAATAATATAAAATCGCGCAAAATGCCTGACCAAATATATAAATATCATCAGGAGGAGTAAAATGGGCCCAGAAAGCACACAATTCACCACAATCAATATACAAACCTTTATATCGTCCTCCACCATCTGGAATTCTTCCGCTTTTGATGATTCTAATATCTCATTCCGCAATCTGATTATCATATTTTCAGCTCTCTCAATCTTCTCCATTTGCTTCTCCTTCTCCTTTTCCTTCTGCATTAATTGCTCAAGTAATCCATTCACTTGATCTCCGTAAAGAACTTCATCCTTGTTTAAATTTTCCAAAGTTTCCTTCAAGACCTGAATACCGTTGGGAAGAGGATATAAATACTAAAATCATTCTCGGCATCGATTAGAGCCAACCTGATAGTCGTCCTCTAACTGTCCCAGCTGTTTCCGTTTAAAATTGCATTTGTCCATCACAGTCCTCAATTGAATATTCAAATCATTTTTAGTGCTCTGCTCAGCACTCGTGTCAGTAACCTTGGACATGCTCTGCCTGTAATTCTGATTGCAACTGTTCATCAAGATCAATGTATTCTCAAGGGCTCGAATCTCTTTTTCGGCTTTCCTAATTTTTACATCCAATTCATCTCCTTGACGCTGCAATGCCTCCTTATCTTGAGCAGCCTGATGAAATGTTGATAATCTATAGCGCTGATACTCATCTTCCTTACCTTGATAACATAATACGCCTGTGACTGCTCCTCTTCTCCTTCCGGTGGGGCCATCGACACAGTCAATATTTCAAATCTAATATTGCAGTTAATGTATTTCATGGACGTAGCATGAATGATAAAGCAACAATATCAAGATGCCAGCAATATGTACAATTTGCAAGTATTTACGTCGGTTATCAGGTGTAATTAGGTTCATTACAAATACTGAGAAATTCCGCATTCCCCTATACCATAATAACTCCTTTCCCCCCGATTCAGGCGCCATACAACGGAAATGGCACTCAAACTTGATCATTCACGGTATCGGCACCACCCCATCACTCCATCATCATCCCATTCATTCACGGCATCAGCATCAACCCCATCACTCCGTCATCACCCCATTCATTCACGGCATCAGCATCAACCCCATCACTCCGTCATCACCCCATTCATTCACGGCATCAGCATCAACACCATCACTCCGTCATCACCCCATTCATTCACGGCATCAGCATCAACACCATCACTCCATCATCACCCCATTCATTCACGGCATCAGCATCAATCCCATCACTCCATCATCACCCATTCAATCACGGCATCAGCATCAACCCCATCACCCCATTCATTCACGGCCTCAGCATCAACCCCATCCCTCCATCCTCACCCCATTCGTTCACGGCATCAGCATCAACCCCATCACTCCGTCATCACCCCATTCATTCACGGCATCAGCATCAACCCCATCACCCATACAATCAAATTATTTAATATCATTATTTAATTATTTAATTTAATTAATATAAATTATTCAATATAACATTAATCCATATGATTATAATAATTAATATCAAAATATTATTTCATTTTGAAAGTAATAATGACAAATAATAATAAACAATCTAATAATAAAATAATAATCAATATTCATAATAATAGCCATTATTCAAATAATCAATAATAAATATTCAAATAATAACCAATAATAATAATTAATAATCAAATAATAATTAATTAATAATAATTAATAATCAAATAATAATAATCAATAAAAAAAATCAAATAATAATCAAATAATAACAATCAATAATCAAACAATAATTAATAATCAAATAATAATCAATAATAATCAAATAATAATCAAATAATAATGATTAATATGGGTCTTATTCAGTAAAAAGGTGATATGGATGTATTGTGTAGAGAAGATTTTGTAGACTCCAACAGAGTCTCCGCAAAAATAATTGTTTGGGACATTTGGAGTGCGTCTATATCAGTCTAGACCAAACTTTTTTGAGCCACGGCACAGTTGGCTGAATTAAAAATTTTGCCGGCACACCTAAATTTCTATTTGCCTTATTTGCAATTTTTTATTGCATTTTTACTAATCTTTTAATAAGAAATGAAATTATTTATTATTTATATTTATTATTTACTTTGATTTTGTAAAATTATTTGTTAAAAAATTATTTTATTATTTGCGTATTTTTTTATATATTCTAAACTTATTTACTTGAATTTTTTACATTAAATTTATTTCAAGTAAATAAGTTTTTCATTTCTATGTTTTCATTTACTATGTTTTATGTGCTTGATGTTCCGAACAAATAAGTTCCAATCGTGGTGAAATTTTTGACAAACAAACTCTTAATTCTTGATCAATGTTAACCATACGTTCCCGTTTATTTGATTTAATTGACTGATTAACATTTAAATTTGAACTAACTGTTAAAATATCCACAATTCAATTTCCTTTTATTAAGTTGTTTGGAAACAGGGTTTTTTTGACTTTTTTTAAAAACAATTTCACGGCACACCTGGGTACACGCCACAGCACACCTGAGCACCCGCCGCGGCACACCTGGGTACACCCCACGGCACACAGTTTGGACAACACTGCTATATATATATATATATATATATATATATATATATATATATATATATATATATATATATATATATATATATATATATATATATATATATATATATATATATATATATATATATATGCCGACAGTTAACAAATATATTATAAAAGGCAAAGAAACAGAAACATTAAAAATATGAATGAAGATTTCCTCACAGTATTTGAAATTGTTACAAAAGTTGTAAATTTTATTAAAAATAGCCCATTAAGAGCAAGGATTTTTGCAAAATTGTGTGATGACATGGGTTCAGAATATAGATCATTTCTATACTATTGTGAGGTACGATGGCTTTCACGTGCTAAAGTACTTCAAAGGGTGTTTGAGCTAAAAGATGAAATCGCTATATTTCTTAGTGATAATAATAGAGATGAAGCACATTTGTTTTTTGATACGAAATTCCTTGTTAAACTTGCGTATTTAGTTGATATTTTTCAAAAACTTAGTATTTTAAATAAATCAATGCAAGGAGCTCAATTTCATACTTTTACGCAGAAAGACAAGATCACTGCATTTATCAAAAAATAGAACTGTGGATAATATGTTTAAAAAATAATAACTTTGACATGTTTCCAACTTTTAAACTTACCTGTCTCGCTGAAGAAATAGAAGAAAGTAAAATTTTTATTAACAATCATTTGACAAGTCTACAAAAGCAATTTTCGTTGTACTTTAAGGATCTAGACATGTCCAAATATGAATGGATTAGAAATCCATTTATGATTGAGGAATATAATGATTTTAACCTTACGACAGCAGAACAGGAAATGATCGTTGATTTATTAAAGCAGATATTTTATGATGTAATTAATATTGTTACATTTTGGCTAAGAGTAAAGCACGATTTTCCCACTTTGACAAATAAAGCTTTAGAAATTTTATTGCCATTTGTAACATCTTATTTGTGTGAAACTGCCTTTTCTACAGTAGCTGTTCTAAAAACGAAGCATCGATCTCAATTAATGATAGAAAAGGAATTGAGAACCGCGATTTCTTCAATGATACCACGATTTGAGAAGATTTGTGCAGGAAAACAAGCTCAAATATCGCATTAAATTTTTATGTTGTAGTATTTGGTTATAAATTCATTGTTTCTTTAGTTATTAAATTTCTTATAATAAATATATCATATTTTTACATAATATAGTATATTGTTTTCTAGACCATTAGATAAATGATAATATCAGTTATTTATTTATGAAATTTTATTTTTAGATTAATTAAAGAAAATCAATATCTGTTTTTAAAGGAGGCGCATTAATTTTTCTTTAAAAAGGGGGGGCGTCGATACAAAAAGGTTGGAAACCACTGCATTAACCACAAGCTTTATTGAATTAGAATTAAATAATCAGCCTTGTTTTCCTTTCGATACAAATAATCTTTTCAAGGATATTCTAAACAGGTTTTTGATCATCTTCTTTTTAATTTAAATAGTTCTTTTCAGGAATATGTAAATAATCTTTTCAATCTCTTAGTTTCGAATTTTCGATTGTTTTTTTTTATTTGTGTTCAATTTTCTATAGCGATAATTTACTATTTTAAAAATAAAAATTCTTCTCCACACGCAACACGCGGTGACTAAAATTGTAACTCACAATGAATTAGGACAAACAATAAAAAAAATAAAATATAACAATACATTACAATAATCAATAATAATAAAATAATAATAATCAATAATAATAATATAATAATAATTAATAACCAAAAAATAATAATCAATAAC